>CM060075.1:8046091-8308591 GCA_030533445.1 Cyprinodon diabolis | reverse complement strand
CTTGTAAGGGCTTAGAAAACATGCACTTTGAAGCTGGAAAACCAGCTTCACCCCTTAAAAATGGGAGTCGTTGAGGTGGTTATTGGCCTGTAATACCCGACACTGGCCCATTCCTCTGAAAAGGCAGTCGTTAAGGGTAATTGTTGGCCTGGCTGACCTGGCGAAAAATTTTGTTCCCCTGCATAGTGAAGGGGGTTGAAATGGTATTGGGAAGGAATCAACTGTATTGTAGGGTTAGGTTTTTGAGAGCTGATACCCGAGTCCACCCACTCTCTTTAAGGTTGCTTTTTCTCTTTTAACATAAATGGCTTCCTTCACACCCCTTTCAAACGACCATTTTTTTTCCCTTCACTTTTGTTTTATTTTTAGTTTTAGGGGCTTGTCTCTCGCAGATCTGCTCAGTTCATATGTTTTACTGACCATGTCTTTCCAATAGGCTTACATGTAAATCATTTCATTGTGGCTTTGCTTAGATTTCAAAAGCAGAAGAAAAAAGGACAGCCCTTTATTTTCATTGAAGTCATTCACAATGAAGTTTATTCCAGCTTCTCCTTTTCTAGAGGAATGAACAGTTCATGCTCATCATTGTTAGTCCTGGCCTTTGGGTGTAGTCAGTTATCATTGACATTGTCCAGGGGTTATGGTGTACAGGGGAACAGAAGACCTCGTCTATTCAGCCAGTCCAACAATTCCCTTTAACGACTTTGCAGATGCCAAACAGGATTTTTTTCACTGGGTATATTTATTGTGTTTCTCACTTTTTCCGTTTGTCTCTCTTTTGATAGATTGACATCAGTGCTACAACTTATAAGCCTGACCGTAAAGTTTTCATGAAAAGAGGGCACATGTATACATTTTCTTTGACCATTGAATGTGGCGAAAATAACAGAAGTGAACCAGCAATTTTGGAAATAAATTACCCAGGTAAGTCATAAAATGACATTCTACGTTTTAAAAATAGATTTATATACAATACTGGGGTAAAATAGTATATATTTATAGAAGGATCTGTTAATATTTATCGTCTCCATGTCTTTTTTTTTTAACTGGTCAGAACTGTTGACCTCACGGGATTGCTACAGGCATACCTCCAACGATGTTCGCTGCTCCTGGACCCCTGCTCCGGAAGCTACAGATCTTTGCTTTTTCTATGGGTACGTCTACATGCATTAGATCATTTTTGTTCTGACATTATTGCACAGTGTTCGCTCTATGTGGCTGGTTTCGCAACACTTCCTAAAAATACATAAGCAATACAAAAACTTTTTGCCTCACTACCAAACTGAAACTCAGAAGAACGTAAGAAGCTGGACTTTAGTAAAGGCAAATGTCCTAGTTGCTTTCCAACTGAGTTTTCATCAGTTGCAAGTTCTGTTAAGGAAGAACCATCATTAAACATTTTCTATAGAGAACCAGGAATGAAAATGAAATAAAGTTTGATTTTAGTGATGAAGAAGAGTGGTGAAAGTTTTGGGTCATTACTGCATTTACACTCCACCAGATCTTTCTTCAAATGTCCCCTAATTTCTGAGTTCATGATGCCTTCTGCAGGGACTTGCTTAAAAGAGGAACTGGTAAACATTATCACAGATCATCTACCTTATTTGTCTGGGGTTTTATGCAAGGGCCAAGTTAAGCATTTTGTTCATGTGTCTTTACCGATATTGGGGACAAAAGCGTGAGTAACTGCTTTGTCAGAATTTCAATTCAGTCCGTTTATAAAGCACAAATTCCCATAACAAGTCATCTCAAGGGACTTTAGGAAGATGGTTCATTCAGATCATACCGTCAGAAGAAACCTCCAACAGAACCAGGCTCAGTGTAAGCAGTCTTATTTATTGACTGATTGAATTTGATGTAAAGTGAGGACTGTTTTGGTTGGTCCTGACCTTTTTGGGGTGCTTTCGGGCTTACACAGGCCAAAGGTTTAAATTAGGTTTAGGACAGGGTTAGGCCATATCAAAGGTTGAAATTAATGGAAGTCTATGAAGGGAAAGTAAGATGCAGGGTGTGTGTTTGTAAATTGGCTTCAGGGTCACCTCATTTCTGGTCATCTGTGTCATGGTGATTCAGATTTCTTGTGTGAAAAACCAAACAAGGTAATGTGTAACTTTTTTTCCCCAATATATTTTATTGAATTTTTTTCTTTTAATGTACAATAAACTTACAAACAAACTTAACATTGCAGACATGAACCTCTGCACACTAGCATTCACTCACGCACTCATCATTCAAACCTGCATTTGTTCTAAAGGTAATGTGTTACTAAGCCAGGCATACACTGTGCAATATTTTCGTTGCACACATCTACAATACAAACCGCAGGGTTTAGAAGTTCACATCTCAGAATGTATGTTCTCACACTGTGCGACCCGACACTCCGATGCGATCTAACTGCTATAGGAAGGTCACTAGAGTGAAATGCGGTGAGTTGGCAATTTGTGCAACTTTTGTGCTGAAAGCCCTAAAAAGAAAAGGCGATGATGTATTTGGACAAAGACATGGCTGAGCAAATGTGGCTACTATGGTCTGTCAATTTTACAGAAAGAACTCCATTTCACTTGCACCCGCGCCATGCTTTTGTGTTTTCTTCTGAGAAGAATAAGAGGAAGAAGAATCCTTGTTTGGGCATGCACACTGAGCGATTTGCCAGCGAGGGGTGACTGAATTTCAAACATGTTTGAATTTCTCACGACCTCAAGAGAGAGGCTGATTGTCCCTCATTACTGCTGTTCACTACAAGACACACGATCAGGCTGAAGGTCGGCCCCATCAAAAAATTATCCCACAACTCCGGCTTTAACAGGCAGGGTCACACAGTATGCACTGCCAAACCACACTAAGTCTTTTCCAGAATTTACAAAAACAATAACACATGGTCCTGGAGGTAATTTTCCACAACAGTTGGCTCAGATCTGTTTTATTTATTCAAACACACTTCCAATGGCACACTCTGGTGTAGTTGGAGGAGAAACTGTCATTGACCCTGGCTCCAAGGAGATACTATACTGCAGTCTCTCTTTCTTCTGATGGGCACCGGCCAGTAGTACAAAAAAACAGTCAGAAGATGTTGGCCAAGCTTCTCTGTTAACCCTTATCCGGCTGTTTACCTGAGGCTGTTTACGAACCCCTAAGATTCTGGATAGGGTTAGATACTGACCCAAATAGATCATCCCTTTTCACCCTTTCATATCTTGTGTAGAACATTTAATCAATTTTAAGATGCTTTCATCATTCAAAAATAATCTTATAATTACCAACTTTGGATATCAGGCAAAGATAAGTGAAAAAAATACAAAAGTATAGTTTTTAACTAATAAATGCATTTAAAAGGTAAAGTTACCCTGAGCATCACTCATCTGTACTGTGTTGTCCCACAACATTGTCCATGGAGTAAAAGGAGTTTGTCTCACATGACGGGAATTTGCATGAGACAGACTCATCCAAACAGACTGTAATGCAGGTCAAGTTGGGCCTGCTGTGGGAAACAGGAAAGAACAACTTAAATCAAGATTTAAAATAAAAGCTGAATAAGAAAAAAACAGCAATGCTCAGCTGTATTATGTGGTGGTTGAATAAACTCAGGACACTGCAGTTTTGAGGCAGTTTTGAGGCAGCTCTAAACAGGACCATAAACTAAGGGTCAAAATCCACATAAACATAAGATTTAACATTTTTACAGACAATCAAGCTTGTTTTTTTTGAAGATACAGATAAATGCTTATACTTTTTAATATATTAAAAAAAGCGAAACGAGGCTGATCTGCCTTCATCAGGAAAAAATAGAATTTAGAGTAGTTCCCCTTTTAACAACTTTTCTACAGAGAGAAACATGGGCTGCATGCATTCCCCTGCTTACAAATACTGGTTGTCATTATTGCAAAATTTCCTGGTCATTAAGGGAGGAGGTCAAAGTCATTTATATACAGTAGAACATTAAAAAAACAGCTTAAATTTAGATCCTCATAGAAAACCCAAATGGTTGATCCTTTCATTGGTTTTTCCGTAAAAATTCAAAAAAATATCCACTGGACTTGGTTTTCAAGATTTGAAGTCCAGTGGATATTTTTTGAATTTTTACGGAATGACTATGACCTGGATGACTGAGAACCTTCATCAGCACTTTCATTGGTTCTATCTCACTAAAACTGTAATCAAATCTTCATGCTGTTTACAGGCAGGTAGCCAGTAAGTCAAAGTTATTGTCCTCTTCCCTCTAGATGAAATGCAAGGCTGATGATTTGTATAAATGAGTCATAGAACACTAATCTCATTTAATAGATAGAGAGATTCCTGATAGGAGCATTTCCTTTGGTAATTGGTCAAAGCTAGAAAGTGCTGCTTTCACAACTTCACTCATTTAATTCCCAGGAGCTAAATAACAGTTTAAAATAATAGGATTAGATTTCCCAGATCAAATAACATCACTGTTACTTTCTTCGCTACACTTGGGGAGTTTTAACTGCATCCTCATTTTAGGATAACTAAAGCCTTTGTTTGTTTGCTGCACAGTTGCCATGGTAGGTAGCTCTTTTTACAACACCAGAAGTATACCACTGATGGACGAGCACTCTAGCTGGGAATTGCATGCATACTGGGTGGATACGTGCAGTTACTAGTTGACAGCTCTGAGTAGGAGTGCTCCAACAGAACATTCAAATTTATCCTAAGTGATTAGATTTCTGCTCTCTATGCAAATAAAAGCACAGAAGAGCATGGGGTTCAGTTGAGCAGCATAGAGGTTTCTGCAACATTTCTAATATGCACACTGTTACTGGTGAACATATTGTGAACCTATTGTGTGGCCTAGAAACAGTGGAATGTGCTGTTGGACAGAAACCATGAAGACTCAAACAATGACCTTTTTTAAACAAATAAGAGGGGGAAAAAACCACATGTTAGAGGTGATCATTAGAGTTGATGCTTGCAAACAGAATTCCAAAATCAAAAGGTTATTTTCTGACAGTGTTGATAAGAGAGGCGAAGGTTTTAAAATAAATTTAGAAATGCATATTTATCAGGCAGCTACTTAATGTTGGTATAACGACCTTTACAGAGGTAGTTCCAGTTGCACTGTCATGGTTTCTTAACATTGTTACAGGTTCAGGTGAAGCCAAAGAAATAGCTTGAACCATCAGATTTTTTCTCCAACCCAGTTTAACCTGATCAAACAGTTTATTATGCGTCATGAATACAAATAGCTCGTTTATGTACTGTAAATTTTAGGATTAGGGACCCTTTATCATCAGAGCAAGATGCTAATACATTGCGGGTGAAGTTAGACTTGTTATGCCTTTTCTAAATTACACAATGAGTAATTTAAATAGATTGATGTGTCTACATTTAAGACAGTTATGGATTCTGTTAGGGATTAGTTCCAGCATGATCTTTTTATTTTCTGTTAAAGTCTGTTTTAAATATATTTCTTAACATTTTTTTTTTTCATACAAATAATTGCACTCTTTTCTTGAAATGAAGAATTAATGGTAATTGCGACCTGTCTCTTAGTGGTAAAATGGAGTGTTAGGGTCTAGTAAAATGTATTTATATAATAATAATATATAATATATTATTACATAACTGAATGACTGAAAACGAGTGTGAATTTTATGAGCTTAGCAAATCATAACAATGCTTTTCTTTTAAAGGGCATTAAAAGCAAGACTCATAACTAAACAGATTAAATTAATATATCAAGAAAGATAAACATTGTACAAAAAAAGAGAAAAGAAATTGATAAAAGAAAAGTGGCAAGGTCAAACATTAACGTTGTTTCTTGAAGAGCCCCATCAGCTCTTAAGTGTCAGCATTTCCATAATTATGGGGTGTTGACAGAGTAAGCACAGTGACCTTGCTTTTCTGTTTGGACCTCAAAACATCTAAAGCAACTGTAAGGACCTTTAAGAACCCTGAAAACTTGCAACAACAATTTAGAAGTCAATCTCATATCCCACTCGGACATAATCCAGTCTGATAAGGTTCATTGCTCTAGTCTAAAAAGAGTGGAGGGATGCCAATATTGGACCTGTTTCTACACTCTGTCTGCTGTTTGCAGATGAGCATCAACTTTTGAGTAAACCTAGCTTACATATGGAGAATTACCACAATGAGAAATTGTTCAAAAAAAACCCAAAAAACAATAGAAACAAAAATATTCTATGGTGGTGCAGGTTACAGAAGAGTCTGATGTCCCAAATACAGGGACCTCTGTTTTGATTAAACTGGTTCTATTGTTGTGATGGAGGAAGTTTAACTTCCTCCATGTCTTAATGCCAGAGCACCAGTCTAACAAAGAATTGAAACAACTGAGGGTTTTTAGTTTGACTGTCAGATGGATTTGTATGTTACTGGAAGCAATTAAAAGCATCTAGACCAGAGGTGTCAAGTAACGAAGTACAAATACTTTGTTACTTTTTTAGCTATCTATACTTTACTCCATTACTTATTTTTTTCCTACTTCTAACTTCTACTCATTACATTTCCACACAAGTATATGTACTTTCTATTCCTTACATATTTAAAACAAATGTAAATTGGTTTAATATTTATAAATATTTATTTCACGCCTTCTCTAAGGTCTAAAGCGCGCTCGATTTGCTTACCCAGTTGTCAAGGAATGATATTAATATTATTAATAAGTATTTCGTGCGTACGTTAAACTTATTGCGTGGCCACGAAGTAGTATTTCGTGCGCACGTTATACTTATTGCGTGGCCACAAAGTAGTATTTCGTGCGCACGTTATACTTATTGCGTGGCCACAAAGTAGTATTTCGTGCGTACGTTAAACTTATTGCGTGGCCACGAAGTAGTATTTCGTGCGCACGTTATACTTATTGCGTGGCCACAAAGTAGTATTTCGTGCGTACGTTAAACTTATTGCGTGGCCACGAAGTAGTATTTCGTGCGCACGTTATACTACTTCGTGGCCACAATTAAAAAAATGTTTTGACCATGTCATCAGAGGGGCTCCGTACGAAACATCTTCAAACTTGGGAAAAAAAGTCTGGTGTTGTTTTTTTTTTTTTTGCTTTTTTGGTATGACTATGACCTGGAGGATTGAGAATGTTTACCAGCTCCCAATGAAGTTTTTTTTTCAATGTTGACTGTACGATAGGAGGCTCATGCCAGCCTACAGTATACAGTATGCTCCTAAATGTGCTTCACTATATTGTCTGAGTAATAGCGAGTAAATAGAGTGACTGCCTCTGTGTCGCTGGTGCAACTTAGGGCAGAGGCTGTAAATGACTGCAGCTCACATTGAACCGGCTGCTGTGTTGCTGGTTCATCTAGTGGGGTAATAGTGGCCATTGTTAAAGTGAGATTTTCACTGTACCATTAGGCAATGCTAGGCTGGTGTTAACTCTGTTTACATGTGTGTTTAATACCACAATTCCTTTTTTGTGCAAATTAAGTTTTTGATAAAAATCCTTTTGCTAAAATGCCATCAGAACGCTTATGAACAGTGAAAAGAAGGAATGTGTTATTTACCTTTACCATTGCCTTTTTGGAAACAGCAAGGCAACAGCTAGGTGAACTTAGTAATCAGCAAAAATCTTTTATTCCTTTTGAGATGGCATGAAAAATCAGCTGAGTACAAAACATAAAGAGGAAAACACCAAGAAAAGGGACAAGAAGAGACAGGGACAAAACCTAGAACAAATAGTGTATGTCTATTCCATTAAAATTTCCGTATCTCTATAATGCATCTGTTTTATGTTTTGCCTCCTCAATTCAGAGGGCCCCATGACTGTTTTTGCCTAGGGCCCCAAATTTCCTAAATCCACGCCTGCTCACAGTCATGACTCATAATTCCAGGAAAAAGTACAATTACTGGAACAATACTAAGGATGGCAATAGGCAGATTTACTTTGAAAACAAACCAGTGTCACTCTTTGTTTACATAAATCTACCGAAAACAAATAATGAAGGATTGTTGATCTTTCTCATTTAGATATAAAATAAAGGACTCATTTAATGTTTTCTCCTAATTAAGTTCCTAATATCCATCTTACTTTAACTCCGTTTGACTTTCTTTTTGCTACTTAGAATAATACAGCCACCATCATGTTTCACAGCAGGAAAGGATTGAGACAATGAGCCTTGCTATGTGGAAGTCTACGTGATTTGTGTGGTGTCACTGAGTCAGCTTCTGAGATTCTCTGAACCACCATAAAGAAGTTGTAAATTTCCATCATCATGCTTAGACTTTCTAACACTAATTAAATTACCCAGATTTTATTGTCTGTGGTTTCCCAAATGTTTTTGGTTATAAAATATGGGTTGAGACTTGAAATCTGTAGATACAGCTTGAAAGCTGTGTCTTTTCTTCCAAGGTCTGAACTCTGAGTTTTTTTTTTTAATGTGTTTTTGAGGGGATTTATGAAGGAGAAACATTAGGTAGCCTTAAAGGGTGGAATGAAAGAAAATATTTGTATTCAACTCATTTAAAATCGGTTTATTGAAATAACATCCAGTGAAACTACTGGCTTAAAAAAAACACCTCTTGGATGCAAGATACTGGCTCCAAAAATTGGTATGTGATGCAACTATCACCCATAACTCTATTTGGTTATTTCCACATGCATGTCTGTGTTTGTGTAAATGATATGATCAATAATAGAGTTGCCTTACTGATTATGTGCAAAAGCGATAATGATAACATCACAGCGTTGAAAAGGAACTTTTAAAAGTAAGTTAAATGACAGTAGACAAGTATTTCAAAGGGAGGCTTGTAAATTCTGGTTTAAGCTGCTACTGAAAGGGCTGCTTGTAGTATTGCCACCGACTACTGATCAGTATTTACAATAAATAATGACAAGAAATATGTAGAAACTTTTTAGTATTGTTGTTCAGAAAGTATTTTTTCTTTTAATTGTATTATACATCAGATAAAGTATAGAGCATGGAAGTTACTAGATATTTGGATATACACTTTTCAAAATGGAAGCCCTTTAAATGCTGGTGAAGATTCTCAGTCATCCAGGTCATAGTCATTCCAAAAAATTACAACTAGGTCCAACACCATCCCGAAGAAGGAATTCACTTACTGGCATTTATTTTTTAATCAAATTAATGTGTAATTTCTAAAGTTAAAAGTTATCAAAAACGGGTGAATAAGTTACATTTTACAAATATGCCATGGGTTTTTTTTTTAGATACAATATAACATTGTCAACAAATAAACTGATTTACATGCGTTTCCCCCAATCCGGTGTTCTATTAATAACAAGAGGATGGTCTTAATAAATACTAATAAATGTCAGAGCTCTCTGCTTGATCATAAAATTCATGTGACAGGACTGCTTCTCTACAGGTCCCATTAAGAATCAGCACAGATAAACCAGGGGGACATTTTGAACAGAAGCAGCACTGGAAATATTGAACAAGCACCAGTTCCAAGATCAAACTTTTAGTATGACTTAACGCCTCTTCTTCTTTCTTTATATATATAGCGATCTACATGAAAATCTGGAAAAACTGATCATTTTAAGAGTTTTTTTTCCTCTTCGATGTTTTCTTTTATTTAAAGCACTTTTGAGGCGTAAAGGTAATAAACTTTTTCTTATCTCTTGCTCTTTCTCAGGATGGAGTTTGATTTTGAAGACAGAATAGAAGAGATGCAAGAATGCACATCGTACACCTACAATGGTGATGTGAAGTCTGGATGTAATTTGAAGGCGTCCAGTAATGCAATAATTCAGATTGTGTTCAACGCAACACTGAACAATACACTTGTTCGGAATACATTCCTTGAGGATCGTTTAAATTGTGAGCAATACTGTTTTTTCTGGCATCTCTAACAATAAAGCAATGTTCACATTTACTGCATTTTCCATTCAGTCTCTTGTTGAAGAATCTCATGTCTTTTTGTCTGCACAGTGAAACCACCTCCCCCTGAAGTGAGTGTCACAAAAACCGAGTCAGAGTTCTACATTAGCTGGAATGATCCAGGAGAGCTAGGATTAACAAAATTCAAACTATATTCCTATTGCAATGATGACAAGGTAAAAATTTCTACACAGTATTTGTAACTTTTTTTTTTTTTTTGAGAGAGGTGTGTTTTTCTTTTTGCTGCTTGTTTGCACTATTTTTCCTTGGAAATTTAAAGTTGCTTTCATGAAAATGTGACACATAAAAAAAAAATGTTACATGTCATTTGCAACCACAAATTTAAATAAATTTTATAGGGATTTTATGTAACATGCTTAGGAAAAGTAGGGCAGACTTGTGAAAGCTCCTATTTTTTTAAACTAATAAAAATCTGAAAATGAGGGCATACATACATCTGGTACCTGCATATAAATCCATTGCATGCCACCATCAATTTTTTCTTCTTATATGTTTCTTGATGTAGACTAGAGATTAAAGAGAATAAAAGCCAAACAACACGACAAATAGGTCAGGTAAAAGGTTAACAGAGATGTTTAAAGCAGGTTTAGTTTATACCATATACCAAATCAAGAGAAAAATAGCAAAGCTCTGTTCGAATTATCCCAAAACTGAAAAACAATGCTTAGCTGTAAACCAAGAAGTGGCCTAAAATGAAAAGCCAGGAAGTACATCAAGTACAAGAAAGCCTGTTAAGCTTAGCAAACATGAGGAAAAGGAGCCCCTGGACTGAATGCTTAGGTCTGATAAAAACATACTTTAAAGAAAACCTGTTAGAAACGGAAAAACTCTTGCATGGACAAAGGCTGACCTTCTAACAGGACAACAACCCTAAACACACAGACAGAAATCCAATTGAATGATTCAAATTTCCCGTTTTATTATAATAAACCTGGGAAAGTCCAGACCTGTGATTGATTTTGAAACTGATGCAAGACAGTAAAAATCAATGTTATTAAACTAGAATGTGACTTAGCTTGAATTATTTTAAATGAAAGAATTAGAAATAGACCACAACATCATCTGGACAATATATCTGGCCGATATATTTGACAAAAACGTTTTTCCTTGCACAGGGCAATACGTACATGCGTTCACCAATTAACTGGTGGTGTACCATTTTTTGCACTTTTTGGGCCGATTCTCCAGTCGTGCGAGAATTTTTCGATCAGGCCAACTTTCGGCCTGATCGTGCATCTTGTAGTGTACAGGGGTAAATCAAGCATGTTTGAAATTCAGACGTTCGTCAGTGGGCATGTGAAAACAAGGATTCAAACGCAAACAAGCATGGTGGGGTTGCGAGTGAAATGGAGTTCTGTCTGTAAATTTCATAGACCGTAGTAGCCACGTTTGCTCAGCCATGTCTTTTTCCAAATATATCCTCGAATTTTCTTTTTAGGGCTTTCATCACACAAAGTTGCCCTCCCTAGCGAGCTTTATATTCCACTTCTACTCATTTGGCTTCCAGATAGATGAGTCCGAGTAGCGCCACCCCACTGCGGAGCTGAGTCAAATATGGTTTTTAGGCGTACAGTGTGAGCAGGTAGATCGCAGCAGAGCGTCAGCCCGCACAGTGTGACAACATGCAACAACAAGCTGTGAACTCAGTGTATCCCCGGCTTACGATGGATGTTTACCTAATTTTGTTTTTTACATTTAAGATCAATCCAGGGGCATTTTGAAATTCCATCTAATGAAATATTGTGAGAAATATTGTCATATTAGAATATTTATTTTTTACACCCCTACCAGGTTACTTAAACTTCTCAGATTTTGGGTTCTCAATCTAGGCTGTGTGTTAATATCTCAGCAGCTATCGCACAACTAATAATTAAACCTACATCTAGTGTTTAAACCGCTGTGATTAAATAAATATGTTTAGATTTCCTTTTTTAAGAAGAGCAGAAAAACAGAAGAAGAAAAAGGAAAAAAAAAAAAAAGGAGAAAAGATGAAAAGAAAGAGGAGATAGAAAGGAGACAATGACAAAACATTTTCAGTCTGCTTCATCACCTGTAACGAGATGAAAAAAGAACAGCACAACCAAAAGACATGGTACGAGATATACAATAAAGCAACACCGTGAAACTATCGCTAAAGTAATATTATATATGTTTAGATTTCCAATTAACCTCATAAACCTTTGCAAGAATGTTGTCTCCCTTGGACATTTCATCAAAATGACTTGTTGACTGTATTATTTTCTCAGCACGAGTTAATAATAGAAGGAAGACGATGGGAAACGGTGAAGCGGCACCCTAACTGTCGGTACTGCTTCTCAGTTCAAGCTCAAGATATTGATAACTCGCCAGAAAGTGAACAGAAGTGTTTTGGTATAGTTATAGTTATTTATTTACTTTCTGTTTTTGATTGCTTTGTTACCATTTTGAAAGGTATATTCTGCAAATTAACATCTCTGCAAGCTAAACAGAGATGCTAACTTTACTGTGTAACATAAATAAATCCACTCATTCAGATTTTCGTATGTGATTGAATTTAGTGTTTTATATATACTAAGTTTTAAAATGTATTGAAAAAAATCATTTTTTTATTATCCCATCAATTATCAGACTTCATGGTTCTGTGGTACGGCTCCCAGCTAACTAATGCCCTCTCTGGATTTATTTGCAGATGCGGATTCTAATGTTGATCTTTCTTTGTTGGCGTGTGGTCTTGCTGTTGTCCTGATAGTTATCTTGGCAGTCCTGTTCTTTTTGTGGTTTCAAAGGTATGACACGCCTCTTTTATAAAGTTTACTACCATGTCCTGCAAAACTATTCTCACCATTTGGATTATTCATCTGATAACTTATTTTTCATTGAGATTTTATGTGACAGACCAACTTGAGGTATAGCGCATAACTGTAGTGTGGAGGGAAACGATACATGGCTGCATTTAGCTCCTTTGAGTCAACACTTTTTAGACCCTTTTTTTTGCTATTACTGATTTTTGAGGTGCGATACATTTTTATAAACTTTTGACTCCTAGCTCTAAATATATTTACATAATCTTATTGTCAAAGTTCCTCAAACTTAGCAGTGAATTTTCAGGTTTGACTAACAGGTGTCCCTCCCAATCCAATGAGACACAATCTGGATGTGGTCAGGTGGGTAGGGATATGAATCTAGACTCTCTAGGCCAGATATGAAAAGCTCAAGACACACTGGCAACATCTCATCTGAAACATAACAGTGGCTGCTGCTGCAACAGTGGCTGCTGAAACAGAGGAGGCTCAATGCAATTAATTAAATCCAAAAGTCACGTATTGCATTGACAAATGCAGAAACACATGAAACACATTACTACAACTGGGGAAAATAGCTGTTGTGAAGCGTTCTGAAATAACAAATTCATAACAAGTTCAGCACAAGATGACTGTTCTGACTGAATGATCGGGAAGCAAACCTCCTTGCTGTCAGTCAAAAATCCTTCCGTAAGTTTCCCAATCAGCGTCGAGTAGCCTGCTTCATGACCCGCCCCTGCTCCACAGACCCCTTAAAAAGTTAAGTCCTAATGGAAGTGAAATATTTTTGGCACGTTACCCAATCAGGTCTCTACTTTCTCGTGTCTTACTTCCAACAGACCAAGGCTCAAACCTCAACAGGGTTTTCTCATTGGGGCTGGCAGGCAGCGTTCTGCTGCTCCAGTGCATAGGGGAGAGAGCGTTCGAGAGCTGGCTCCACAACTTATTAATGCGCAACCAATTACTACATTTACGACAATGCATAATTTACTAATAATTTTACGACATTCACGGGGGGGTTAAGCTCTCTACTATTCAATGAGAAATCACCACTGAAATATACACACGTGGACAGAATTATTGATACCCCTCGTTTAATAAAAAACACAATGGTCAGTTTATTTATAAAGCGCCAATTCACAATACATGTCATCTCAAGGCACTTTACAGTTCACCAGATCCTACAGTCAAATTGATTTAAAGTTTTCTATATAAGGAAAACCAGTTGATCGCATCAACTCATTGACTCGAAGGCAATCCCTCACACTAAGTATGCTTGTAGTGACAGTGGAGAGGAAAACCTCTCCTTTAACAGGAAGACACCTCCAGCACAACCAGACTGTGTGAGCGGCCATCTGCCGAGGCTGGCTGGGGTTCAAGGAGACAGAAGCAGAGATACAAAAAGAAGCTGTAAAAGGCGGCCCCGTCCAGGAAACATACAGGCAGGCAGATGAGCTCCGAGTCAGCTACCAGGTCAGAGAATGAAGAGAGCACATCCAGCCAGTCACAGTCAGAGAAAAAGGACTACACTGGAAAACAGGCCGATCTCCAACATCTATAAACAAAGGTTGATAGTAGCCTGATAAGGGCTGATAACTAAAAAATTGCCTCCCATTCTGACTAGCCTGGCCAGCCAGACTGATAAAACATATACAGGATGTATGTCAGGTAAAGGCAGGGCTGACAGGGTTGGCATCATCACATTAGAACCAATCAGATAACAGCAGATGTGATGGAAAGACCACCAGGGACATTTTGTAGTCAGTGAAACATGTCAAGTATATAACACTGAATGTGTTAGTAGTTAAGGATTTAAGGTTACCTCAATCTCACTTAAGACATCAGAAATGGCATTATTACAACATTGCTCTCCCGAGGTCGGCATCATGATGTTGCACTAACATAAAACCAGAAAGGCCCCGAGAGTGACACTGTTTGGTTTGCCAGACTGAATTATGCTCTGTGTGATTCAGTCTGGCTGGCCAGGCAGGTATTTTGGCCCACTCCTCATTAGCAAACTACTCTAGCTGTTGCAGGTTAGCGCCTATTCCAGATGACATGTTTCATCTCTTTCCAAAGATCCTCAGTAGGATTTACTAGGTCAGGACTTTATAGAAAGCCACTTCAGAACAATCCAATGTTTTTCTCTTAATTTTTCTTAAGTGTTTTAGCTGTGTTTTGGGTTTTTATTCTGTTGAAAAACCCATGACCTGCAACTTAGGTCAAGCTTTCTTACAGAGGGAAGCACTTTTCTCTCTACAATCCCCCGACAGTCTGAACCCTGTGGAGATTCCAGACACCCTAGAACATAATGGAGCCTCCTCTATATTTCACAGAGGGGACAGTGTTCTTTCCTTGATATGCTCAAATTTTCCATCTGTCAGCATAGAGGTTATGTACCTTGCAAAAGGTTCCATTTATATCTCATTGTCCATAGGACCTTCTCTCAGAAGCTTTGTGTCTTCTCAACATCTAGTTTGGCAAAGTCCAACTTTGTTATGATTTGTTCTCAACAATGGTTTCATCTTTGGTCCTCTTTAAGTACACTGGGGCTCAAACATCAATGGATGGTGCAATCTGACACTGACTGAGCTTAAAGTAAAATTTTTAGTTTTTTCTGGGCCACAACAAGAGATGTTAGCTTTAGTCCCATGGACCTCAGATTTCTGAATAATACGTGCAGCTATATTCACAGGAACATCGTCTAAGACAACTCTTTTCTTGTCCATGTTGAGTGTGGTACACACCATGTCATATAACAAGACAGTGACTCTCTGTCAACAGTACATGTACCTTTGGTCACATTATTTTGATAGGAGTATCATCATTTTTATCCCTGGTCCTTATCATGAGTTTAAAATCACCCTGTTGAAGCTTTCTTAGAAAGTTCAGATCAAGGCTGTTCATGTGAACATGGTACAATTTTCTCTCTTTAAAAGACGGGTACTAACAATTGTGTCCATATGTGTAAATGCCTTTTTAAGGAAAGATAGTTTTAGGATTTCTTTAATTGCCAGTTGCAAATCACTCATACCACAATGAAAGATCATATATGTGATGCAAAAGATGGGGAATGTGGACTTATCAAGTCATCTCCATGCAATTTTTTTGTTCTGCCCAGCCTCTGAACCAATAAGTCCACAATTTAATTCACTGTGGAGAAAAAATACATGGCATGGAGATGACTTTTTGACTCCACATCCCCCATCTCTGCATAATGCACTGTAACAGCTAACTGGTTCTCAATCTGAGGATGCATAAGGAGAGGAACAGCAGGGAGGCATACAGAATAAAAATGCACACCACCCTTTTTTAGTTTTCAATGTAAATGTTGGTCTTTCATATAAAATACTCTGTAAAAGATTTAAATGCCTGCATTGCATGTTCAGGCATTTTCTTTTTACTGAAGTCAAGTTGTTTCTGCACAGGAAAAAAGAAACAATTTTCCCCAAGGTGCCAGCACCTCGAGACTACCTCAGCGATATATCCAACAATAGTCAGGTAAAAAAAATAAATAAAAATATATTCACATTAGATTAGGGTGGGAGGATGTTTTTAAATTTAGCTGTACTCTCAGATTTTTTTCTGTTAAGATTTAAATTTTTTTTTTTGCATTCAAGTTTTATTCAGGGTTTTTGTATAACTATATATATCTGCTTTTAGCGATTTATAGAAGGATTTTGTAAATTGGACTAACACTTTCTTCTTTTGGTACCTCTTCCTTCCCTCAGAGCTCTTTTCGCAAGTTGTTCATTGAGGCAGAGGAAGAAGAGAACTGTAAAGTCACTCTGGTGAAAGATGCATAAACCAACAAACCAAACTGTTGCCACATCTCCGCTTTCAGCTCACACGTACTAAGAAGAACTGTGTCCCTGTATTGGTACACGGTGTGAATAAAATAGCTTTCTACCCTGTATTAAGTAATAGAGGTAAATTGTTGAAATTCACAAACAAGTGTTATCACAATCAACTGTAAACACATGTTTGGGTGCTTTTACATTTTTTTATTGTTTGCATACTTCTCAGGAAACTGCAGATTAAGAGGTCAGATTTTACAATAACATTTGTTTATAGGGGAGTCAACAATTCTTCCAGACCAATTCACAGCAGCTACTTATTTGCAAGGGAAGTTTACAAGGATAACTTTGCACTAGAAAAACCCTGCAGGGCTGAAATATGTTTGCGGACTGTTTCTCTGATACCCTTTGGACACATGCAGCTGTTCTACCTTAGCATCAACATCCAGATTAGGAAGTTTTTTTTTTCATATAATCTAGTAATTCTTTCCAGTGTGGAATTTTTTTTTATATTTGGACATGTGGAAAATACAATTATGTGCAAAAGGGTCAAGCATTTGTAAAGAGGTTGTTCTCTGAAGCCACCTCTCTCAAAGCAGCTACAGTTCTAAACATGGCTGCTGTGAAGAGCTTATCAAGTGCAATATTCAGATGTTAACAGATATTCCTTCTTCTTACTGTTTTTATGTAATAAAAGCAAAGCCACACACATTATATTACAGCCTCAAAGTCTGAGGAGATTCCTTTGGATTCTGTACACAGAGTCATGAAACATTAGTTATTAGACCACCTTTTTCTACATGTTCATTTTGTGCAATGGCTCAGTTTTTTCTAAGGACCTCTTGATAGGTGTAGGAGCATTTTCCAGAAATGAAGCCTGGTTACCCCTGATTTAAGCCTCTTCTTATTTCCCATGACCCCATATGAAGAATTTGTACAGGCTATAGGAAGAAATCCCTTTTTGCTTATATAGCTAGCACAATGCAAAAAGTGAACTTAAAGGAACTGTTGTTAAGTGTATTTGTGTTTGATACCAATACCAGCATTGGTAGCGATATTGTCAATCCGCCAACCTCTAGTGCAAATAGAAATATGTGTCCACGCAACATTGAAGTTCTGCTGCCATGGTCCCTGGACAAGCAGGCTTTCAAGGTCATGAAAAAATTAAACATCTGCATGCTTGTGATTATTACAATCTGGCTGAAAAAAATTGCCAGTCTGATTTTTGGGCAAATTTTAACATACCGTATATTGGAGATATAAATCTAGTTAACAAATTAGTAAAAGTATGTAAAAACTCCTTGTTGACTCCAAGATCTGTTTAGCAGCAAAATGCTTCAAATACATTCCCTGTATGTTTGACATTTATCTTAGTAACCTTTAAGACCAGCAGTAGTTTACGGCCAGTTTCTGAAAATAATCAGGGATTATTTGCACAACCCCTTTTCTACCATTCTTGTGTTTTTATGGAGATTTTATATTTCTCTTTGATTATCAGAACATGATACATTTTTCTTTGTTTTCCGTGTGTTTTTTAATTCTGTGATTTATATTTAAAAATAAAACTTATGATAAAATGGTCAGAGTATTACAAAAAGCTAGGATTTACATTTGATGTATTAGTACTGCCAAAAAGCATTTATTGACATTTCTGTATCACCTAATTGATAAGCCTGTTATGCTTTGGACCAGTTAGCCAATGAGGTGCTTCAATGTTGATCTTGCTTGGTCTAACATCTATGGTTACCTCACCAATCCTCGTTCGGACTGAAACTAAAAGGGCCTCTATCCCAATTACAGGAGTTTATATACTCAAATTCCCAGGTGCTACAAAATATTTAGATGTTATGTGCAGTACTAATTGATCCGGCCATAACTTTGACATCATTCCTAAAAAATTGGCATTCCTATCACTTTTCACTTAACTATTTTCAGGAAGAAGTGTGATATACTGTAGAAATATTGTATTTACAGTGGAAGATGTTCATTGAGTTTCTTTTTTTAAGCATTAAGTCTTCCAGATTTTTCTGCTACAAGCCAAAGTTCCCATCCTCTGAAGCTGTTACCTTCATTACTCTAATTTTGAAATAGAACATTGTACGATTGGTTTGATTAAAAAAAATGTGTGTCTGGAGTGCATCTGGCATTGCTTGGCACTGCAAGCAATGCCAGATGCCCCCGGGTGGGGGCCAAAGAGTGATGGCTTAGTGGTTAGGCAATTGCGCTTGGAATCCATAGGTTCTGAGTTTAAGCTCCACTCCCACAGACTGCCACTCTGGGTCCCTGAGTGAGAATCCCACACTGCCCCTGGCACCACATAATAGTGGATGGGTTAAATGCAGAGAGTGGATTTCTCCAGTGGAGATCAATAAAGTTCAATTCATTCATTAAGTTTAGCATCACTGGATCTGGAGAAAGTCTTTCCTCCGTCACCAGCATTTAAAGTTACAATCCTTCTCATCTAGTTTACTTATTATTATTATTATTATTGATTTTTTTCTCTCCTTTCTTTCTTGTTGATGACCATGTTTTTTTAGCTAAGCTCTGTTAGCAGCTGCTAGCTCCAGCTTTCAATGTTACAGATCAGTTAAACATGTTATGCACCAACTTTAAAATAACTTCCGAGCACATCTTAACAAAGATTTTTGTGTTTTTTTTTTGTCCATCAAAAACAATTCAATAAAATAACCTTGAATATATATCTATATATGTATTTCTGATTTTTTTTTTTCACCTTGTGCTATGTTGGGTTAGTTCAGTATCTGGTTTCTCTTTTTTTTATAAATGATTTTAACTTGTAACTATTTTTTTAAGAAAAAAAAAACTGAGGATAATATACAGTCAGGAAAGATAGTGAGTTAAAAGTGTAATATTAAATGAAGCGACAAAGAATGTAATGTTAAGGGTTGAGAAACCAACTTGCTGTTTTCTGTAATACATGAAAACTATCCATCCATCCATTTTCAAACATGCTTAGTCCCAATTGGGGTCGCAAGAGGTGCGGGTGCCTACCTCCAGCAGTCATTGGGCGAGAGGCGGGGTGCATCCTGGACAGGTCGCCAGTCCATCGCAGGGCAACACAGAGACAAACAACCATTCACACACACACTCACACCTAAGGAGAATTTAGAGAAGTCAATTAACCTAACAATCATGTTTTTGGACTCTGGGAGGAAGCCGGAGTACCCGGAGAGAACCCACGCATGCTCAGGGAGAACATGCAAACTCCATGCAGAAAGACCCCGGGTCGGGAATCGGACCCGGAACCTTCTTGCTACAAGGCAGCAGTGCTACATGAAAACTATTGAAAAAAAAAAATGTTTTACCACATAATTCCTTAGAAACTATTTAGTAATTTCACTTCTGTAAATTATGGTACTATGAGCACATTAACTCTTTGGTGTAAAGGGAACTACATTAAGGTAGATAAAGGCTACCCTATTTTAGTTGTTGTCTAAGCTGAATGCAAAGCTGAAACCTGAGACGTTTTTATTCTTCTCAAGGTCAGATATCTGATAATAAAAAGAAATAATGTTAGTAAAAATTGCTGACTGCTAATAACAACAAAGGCAACTGAGCAGCCAAATAGCCTATATTCTGATGTACAGGGACTTTCCAGTTGGAAATGGAAAAATGACATTTCTGAGAGAAATGAAACTTATTGAAGTAATATGGTTCGATGGAAAGTGGAACATATATGAACTTCCTTTTTGAAATTTTCCTTATGTTTCCTCAGAACTCTAAATTAAAATGAAAAAAAAAGTCAACAAATAAACCCAAAAATACTTATTTTTAACATCCAGAGGAACATTTTTAAAGTTTTAATAGTATCGACCATACTGAGTTACTGAGAATACAATCTTTTAAGGTCATTAAGATTAAACTAGATTACAACTAATTTGATGTTAAGATTAATTTACAGCAGTAGCCTTTTCTTACATTAGACTGAGAAAATGTATATTGATTTAACCCTCCTGTTACCTCTAACATATTTTGATGGTAATATCATCTTAGAAATTTGAAATAATATCCTATTGTTACGTGTTAGGTAATAGATATCTGTCTGTTGACTACTTGAATAGGCCTGAAAGAAAAAGTCTGGTCAGCAAAGAATGGATCTTATCTATGCCTAAAACTAATATGTTTCCAGATATTTATTGAATTTAATGAGTTAAAATATAAAAACAATAACTTTCATCGTGATCTCTGATTCCAGGAGCGTCCATTTTTGCCCAAATACAGGCTGCGTCTCAATTCGCAGGTTACAGTACCACCTCATTCCTGACAACTTCCGGCAGTGACATCACGGTACAATAAGCCTAGCGCCATTCTCTCCGCTTTATAAGCAAAATCAAAGGGAACTACTAGACACATCTTATTCAACGTTTCCAATAAGAATGTTTTCAAGATGACTTGGATAATAGCGCGTTGTGACAAACACCAGATACAGCACTGGGACTTGATCAACAACCGCTACCGCACCATGACGTCACAAACCGGTAGGTGACAGTAGTGTATGGCAAGCCTTTTTAACATAAATTCGGTTTCGTCTGACCATCCATAATTACATTCCATATATCTTAAAATACATTTTGACTAGACAAAGCCACATTTTGACTATCTGGAATGGTAATTTAAGATATCTGTAATTACATTCTGATTAGGAAGAATGATAATTCAAGATATCTTAAATTACATTTTGCCTAGTCAAAATTCCTTTCAAGATATCTAAAATTATGACACCAGATTTGTCATTTAAACTGCCACACACTGATTTAACTTTTCCTCCTGTCGATTAAACTGACAGTAAGGAATTATTTTAGGAATGATCCTCCTGGACGCCCATTAAAAAGATCATTACACATTTTGACTAGTCAGAATGTCAATTTAAGATATATTTAATGGAAAAGCTGAATAGTTCAAGATATCTTTAATTCATTTAAAGATATCTTAAAAGAAATTTCAAACAGTTGAAATTACAATTCAAGATATCTTTAAATTTGTTTTGTCTAGTCATTATTTGTTTTTAAGATATCTATAATTGAGTTTTCACAAGTCAAAACTGCATATCTCCTATCCTAAAATACATTTAAGATATCATGAATTATGGTGGCATTTGAGATATCTTTAATTAGAATTATGACTAGTCAAAACTAAAATCAGTGGAGATATCTTGAAATTACTTTATGACTAGTTGTAATTTAATCGTAGATATCTGAAATGTGTATTTCAGATAGTCAGTGATTTATTCTAGATATCTCAAATTGACATTTCCATACAAGTTAATGGTAAATCTGACATCATTTCAACTAGTCAGAATGTAATTAGAGATATCTCGAATAGGTATTTTGACTAGTCAAAATATAATTAGCGATATCTTAAATCGCTAAAACGTCTAGAGGAGGCTTCCTCAATACCCACTTTCTCCTCAATGCTGGCTTTTCTCTGAAACACATTCTCTTCTTTCAGTTTAGTGCTGAAAAAGTTGTGTCACCTCAATCACAGAATGCCTTTGCTCAGAAGCTATTTCCGTTGAGCAGAGAGAAAGATTATGAGGATTGCTCTACAGGTTTAATGAGCCTGTAGAGTTTATGGCTCAACTACACCATAAACTTTGTGAGATATCTATATCGCTGTGGAAATATTTTCTAATCTCCACAGCATAAATATTTGCACCTACCCTTTTTTCTTTTTCTTCATATCCTGTGAACTATTAACCCTTTATAGGGCACTCAGAGGAAATACTTTGAAAATCAGAATTTCACTGGAAAATGATCTAGAAATAAGTAAAAATGTATTAAATTACGTGTATTTACCCTTAATTTGAGTAGGTAAATGAGATAGTTTCCCAATGGAGGATTTTACTCTTAAAATAAGATATTTAGATAAAATGCACTTGAAATAAGATAAGGCAATTATGTTTTCTTATTTTAAATGTAAATTGTATTATTCCATTGGCAATTGTCTCTTTTGCCTCCTCATATAAAAAAAGCACTTAGTTTAACCCTTTAAAGCCCGATCCAAGAATAAAACAAAACAGAAAATTATGGTTTGAAGTCCTTATTTGAACTTTTAACAAAATATGCAAAAAGAAAAAACAGAAATACATTTTTGTTATTAATAATTTATTACTATGCGATAAGTCAAGATTATTTTTTATGTAGTCTTCTGCCCTCTGTTATCACGTATATCTGATTGTGTACAATAGGATTTTGAGCAAAGTTTTTACCATTAAATTATGCAAAAGGTGTCAGACGCAAAACATTTCAGAAACCGTATGTATCAAATATGATACATTTGGCATTATAGGGTTAAGGAAAAAAATGTCTCATCTAGATTTCATTTTTTTTTCCAGTGCTCAATCCAGTACAGTTATTGGAATCCAGGACAAGATTTAACATTAAAGAATGAATGTCAATATAATAACAAGAAACGCTAACTTGCCAGAATATATAAAGCAAAATAAGAAAAGTGCTTCTATAAGAAATCATGAAAAACAGACCATTTTTTTGGTCCACATAACCTTAGAAGCGTTAATGCTGATACTGGCACTTAAATATAAGTTTATAAACCTAAATATAATTCTTAACTAGGCTTATTAACTTTTTAACTTTATTTTTCTACTTTTCAATGACCTTTTTACCTTTTTTTAAACTTAATTAATAGTAGGTAATATATCATTCAAGAGATCATCTAATTTTTCAAATGCCAAAGTAAGATGTGCAGCCATGTTGCAGAATCTTTGCTAAATGGCTGGATATAGATCTTGTGCTTCTAGACCTCACTGAGGGCGGGGGGGGGGGGGGGGGGGGGGACTCCATTTGTAAGGGGTATGCAAGGGATCAAAAATGGTAACTTGCTCTATAAAGAGTTAATTACATACAGGTATATTTGCAGTTACATTGGGATCTAGAAATTTTCCTATCTTAAATCATTTTTAATATTAAAAAATGACTAATGGTGGTGTGTAAAATATAGTTTTTTCCTTGTGTTTTATGCAACTAAAAGAGTCTGTGGTCAAATTGACCCCAAAAAACCCCAGATGTGTATAAAATGTGTGAGTAAAAGTCACTAAATATGATTTGAGGCTGAAAAAGGGTGTCATACGTGATTTCTATTAGACACTGAATGAGGGTGAAATTATTTAATATGGTCCATCCCAGGAAAACAAAAACATAGGTAGTTCTTTCTGGAGAGAACAACATATGGTGTTATACTTACTAATGTTTTTTTTTTTTTTTTTTTACTTATGTAGTGCTAGTTACTTTGTAGTTGTTTCTGTGATAAAATATTGTATATATTGTTTTATGAATACAAAATAACACAATTTTATAGTACCATATTTTCCTGAACCTGAAAAATGTGGACGTTTGTAAATCAGATGTACAACATCTACAGTAAATTAAAGCATGTGCCCAAATTCTTTTTTTTATTTTTATACCATTTTAATCATTCCACTCTTTAGAAACGTCTTAATCAAATAAACTATTTAAACCAAAAAAATTAACAGCACTTGTTCACCTGATGACTGTTTCTACAATCTAAGGACTTTATCTGATGCACTTATACATTTCTGTAGCTTTATCTTCTCCAGACAGGCACATGACCTACAGTACATGTCCATCAAACTAACACTATGTGGAAGAAGCCACTTCTGACTCAATGCTTTGGTATTCACTTCCTCATTTCTGTAAAACGTTTGAAAGATTTCCAGGCTTACATTCTAACTTCAAGTGAAAAACTGGCAAGTAAACAAAAAAATCCAATTAGTTTAAAAGCTTGTATTATAAAACAGTATTAGTAGTTTTGTTAACTACAACTTGTGATAAAAGTGGTTAATTTGTTAATATATTTGTTTAAAGTATCCAAAGTGACTGAAACAGGTCTTAACACATTGTATCCTGATGTCTATACATGTAAAATATGTATCCAGTTGTCTGAAGTTTTTAAGCAACAAACAACAAGCTCGCTTAATAAAGGTAAATCATATTTAAAGACCTTCCAAATTGAAATGCCCTACATCTGCTTAAACAACTTCCTTTTCCACATTAGCCAGCCTCATCTCTAACACCTTCCACGATGGCTCCCTCTAGTGGCCGATATGAGTAGTACCAACATGGCAACTGAGAATGGTCCTGATGCTGCGCAGATACAGGGCTCAGTGAGGATGCTAAATTATGTTGCCTCCATTTTTCTTTGGCGCAGTCTCTGTGGCGCAATGGAATAGCGCGCTGGACTTCTAATCCAGAGGCTCCGGGTTCGAGTCCCGGCAGAGATGGGTCACTCTGTGTGCCAGCATGGCAGATCTGCGACTTTTTTTTGGTCTGTTTTCCTTTCTCTAAAAAGATGGTCCTTGAAATGATGGTTTTGTTCGTATTTGAACATACAACCCACCTTCCCTTTCGTCTGCATTACAGGGTTTTAGTCTAGCTCTCCTTACATTTTTTTCAAATTATGAAAAAAATACAAAGAAGAAAAAAAAAGAATGCACTATGCATACAGTACACAACCTTTTATAATGACATAGGGCACAATATATAACAAATTGTCTGTCTCACCATGCTGGATTAATTTTGTTATTTTTTGTTAGTAAAATAATTAACATAGCTTCTGCTGAAATAAATAACAGTTTCCGTAGCCATAGGATATGCCATTGTTTTTTCTTTTACTTTGATCATTATTTATACCCCATCTCTGAAAGTTTTATCCGTGGCTAAAAAAAATAACATTTTCATTCAACTTAGGGGTTAGTTCAGGTTTAGATCAGGTTTACTAAATTCCCCTCACTTGTCAGAACTCACCTGATACCTTGCTCTCCGTGTGCGTAGGGATATGCAGACACCATGGATGTCTTCATCCTGTAGAAATGAGGACATTTGAAATTGCTATGTAGGGTGCAGTGACGCTAGGGGGCGCTCCAGCATCGGTATCTGGGAGGGAGTTAAATTGAGGCGACCCGCTGAGATGTGACAGTATGTGAGACAGCTCCAGCCATCAGGACAGCCTACATTAACATACCTCGAATAAAGACAAAACCCATGTATCCATTAAATGCCTGGAGACATTTTATTATACTGACGTCACCTTAATAAAGTCCATAACAGCTGGAATACACCAGGTTCCTCTTCCTGTCTTATAAAGTAATATCCAGTTAATTTAACGGGCAGTATATAACTAATATATATTCTAATGCTGTTTATCTCCATCCATGATGCCAGGTTAGGCATCGAATTGCACTAAATGAGTCGTGTCATATCCAAATAAACATAGTTTAGAATTTGTGTGTATTTGTGTTCATTTACTTATTCCTAAAACTTCTTAGCGTGCTCCGCATAGTTTTTTAAGAAAAGGGGGGGAAACTAAGGCAGTTCTGTGTGTGTCAAGGAAAGGAATGTGCTGCTAATGAGAATATGACGTCAAGTCAGAAATAACGAATACGACTCCGGAAGTAGAGCGCGATTACGTTAGGGGAACCTTCTTTCACTCCTCTTGGCAAGGCAAGGCAAGGCAAATTTATTTGTATAGCACAGTTCAGTTCAAAGACAATGCGAAGTGCTTTACATGATTGAAATATAGGCAAATAAAACAGAATCAAAGCAAGTAGGAAAAAAATAAAATTAATGAAAAAAGGCAGAAACTGTGATAGGGGGAGCCAGTGTAAGGACTTTAGAATAGACTTTAGATCCTATTTTTTATGTTTTTTTTTTTTTTTTATGGACTTTTGGACACTTGTCATATCTGCAGATTCACCTATTCTCATCTAGGTCATTAGTGAATCCAGCATTATTACATTTTTCTTATTGTCTTGTGTTTTATGTTATCACTGTTTTTTTCTGTTTTCTGTGTGCCTCCTTTAAATGTAGCCAATTTATACTCTAGATTTTCTTTTTATTATTATTACTACTACTATTATTATCAATGGCTAAATATCGGTAAGCAGAGGCTGTATTTGATTAGAGCCCCCCGACCTCTTAGGGGCCCCGTCACTGACACCTGATAGGCTCGCTTCGCAATTGTGGACTAGGACGTCTGATTGCAGACGTAATGGTGCGAAAATTTCTTCTTAAAACCCACCTGATTTTAACACGATTGACTGGACCTTATTTATACCCCAACACATGTCAGACATGATGGTGACCAATAGCAAAGCAGTCAGTAGTAGCTACTTTTAATTACTATGTTAATAACTGTGTATAGTTCATTAGATGGTTGGTAAAAAAATACGCTCATATCATAAAGTACGCACATATGTTTCAAACCGCAATAAAGATCTTAAAAGAACAATGTATTTGAGTATTTTATTTTTTACACTACGACTTTTAGTTGTAATCCAGAGTTTTGTACTTCATATGGGGCCCACCCAGATAATGTTGCTTTTTTGAATATTTTTGTGTCGTTACGCCATTGATTATTATTATTGTTATTATTATTATTATTATCTAGCACTACTTTAAAATAAACTGAAGTGAATTCAATTCAATTCAGTTTATTAATATAGCACCAATTCACAACACATGTCATCTCAAGGCACTTTACAGTTCAACCAGTCAAATTGATTCAAAGTTTTCTATCTAAGGAAAACCAGTTGATTGCAACTATTGACTCTTCAGCAATCCCTCACACTAAGCATGCTTGTAGCGACAGTGGAGAGGAAAAACTCCCTTTTAACAGAAGGAAACCTCCAGCAGAACCAGGCTCAGTTGATTTTATTTTGAAATCCAGGAAAGGAAGTAGAAGCGGTCATTGCTGTAAGCAGACTCTAGTAGAAAACGGACTGTCGCTGAAGAGCAGAGGTGAAAAGAGATACAAGGGAAGAAACTGGGACCTAGAAATGGTGTAACCGCCAGCGAGTCCGAACCGAATCAGAGGGTCAGATGTGGAGGAGGTCCGCTTGAATTTTTAGTTGTTTTTTTTTTCTTTTCTAAGTCATTGTTAGAAGTCAGCAAACTCTCGCTTTTTGATGCCGTCCTCACGGAGGTCTGAGCCACTAACGGACTTATTGGTCGGTTGAACCATGCAGAGGCTGCTGCTCCTGAGTTTGGCGTTCGGTCTCCACTCTGGTAAGGCTGCATGTCTTATTACATTTCCATCACTAATGTAACCTGATGTAACAATAAGCCAGGCTTCTATCCTGAAGCATTTTATAGGATTTCACAGCATTCCCATATAGGCGTCGCAGCGATGGATCACCTTTAGCGCGTGCCGTTGCGCCTGCACGTGCAGCCACCCAGAACAGTGTGTTAACTTGGTCATTTTATTTACACTAATGTCTCGGGCACGTCTAAATTTGCGGTCGACGTGGGCGCGTGCATGCGCAGGACAGGACTTTCTACTCCTGTGCGCGCACTGGCCTAAATGACCTTTGTGCACGTGAGCGAAGCCGTCCGCGTGCTGTTTTTAAGACGGCCGGTGATGTGAGGCGATGAGGACGTGCCGGGAATGACAGTGATTGACTACAGACAGCGGCTCCTGCTAACCAGCTCCAATAAATAAAGACACCCATCAGAAGCCTGTATCCTCCTCCCCATGGCTCCTACCTGTGAGCCTTGGTTTCACCCTGTGCACAAAAGGCACCACCATTGCATCTGGCTCTCTCACCCTCCCCAATTTATGTACCTTCTTTACACAATGGGCTGTCAGGTAGGTTATTTATTCCTTTATGACAGTCACAGCTGGAGCCCAGTTGCTAGGAGACAGGAGGCTGAGATGGGAGGAAATGATGCTTGTCATTTTCCCCTAGCTACCTGTTTGATTGAGCTACATCTGCATATTTCCTTTTTTTATTTCACCTCGTTGTACACCACAGCCAGCCGGGAGCGTGAACGCTGACTGGACCACCGACCACTCCATCATTGGTAGGGGGTGGGCGTGTTCAGGGATGGCAAGGTATAGAAAGAGATGATGTCACCATGTCTGCCAGGCTTTTCAGATCCCCTAGTTTGTCTGCTGAAGCTCAGCCTCTGTACAGGTTCATCCTTTTGTGTCTCATTGCTCCTTTATGACTCCGTAATCTCTTTATTACTCCAATATGTGCTCTCATACACAAAAGTATTCAGCCAAACTGGTATTCCTCCATATATTAATATCAAAATGCTGCCTTGGACACTGATGTGTAAAGTCTCAGCTGTTATGTCCATTTCCTTTTTTTCTGGGCTACGGAAATAATATAGCTCTACAATAAATCTCCAAATGAGTGGCATTAAACTCCTTCTTCTTCTGGTCCAAGTAGCCAGGCTCTCATCTCTTTATTAAACCAGGAAAACACCATAACCTGGCCTCTAATTTGCACATATGTAATTGTCTCTTAATGATTGGGTGCTTATTAGCGGAGGTGCTAATTAAAGCTTTGATGTATCAGAACGCCTTATTTAAAGACAGTGCCTGCTAGTATTGTGTCTCTGGTTTAGTGGCTTCCTTCAGTATGTCCTCCTTGTTTCTACATATGACCATCGCTAGTAACGCTCAAGCTCTTAAATGTTACTCCATAATCAGTCTTTGAAAACTCTCCCCCTCAACTTACCAATAAGCCTCATGGCCACAGGGCTGGACTTAACGGACGGCAGTCCACTTAAAGTGCTGAGTCGGACTGAGGCCTGTTCTTGTGCAGCTGGACCATTTGACACCTGGTGCAGATCCAGGCCATGATCTGCTGCAGCCAGGATGATTCTCTAGGCTCCTGTTCTGAGTCACACAGCAAAGCTGTGAATCATACACCTTAATGGATTTCCCCCCTGCATTAAGCTTACAAAAATATCTACAGATTGGATAGAGTCAGACACATTTGGAGATTTTTACACTGTCTGAAAAAGGGGGTTGGTGGTCAGATTTAATGGTTTCAGTTTGCTTTGTTAATGAGTCAGAGGAGGCAGTAAATAGCTCATATGAAAAGGAACATTATAAAAGCATCATAATAAATCAGCTGATGTGAGCTTGGCATTTACCTCTAATTAAACTCTTACGTTTTCCTGATTTATTTCAGATACTGTCACTGATGTCAGCTGGTTTAAAAAAAATGTTATCTCTATTTTGATATGGGAACATAGACGTACTGAGTGCTACCAGGAACTGATATAATTTCTCATTATGGATAATGGCACTTTGTCGGGATGACCAAAAGTTAGCAAAATCCAGTATCGGAAAGATCATTAAAAATGAAGTCTAAGGATGATGGCTCCAGGTCAATTCAGGGTGCAACAGAGTGAGAGAGAGCAAGACTTTCATCAGATAACAGGAAGGCTAAACATAGAAGAGCAAAGTCGCCGGTGTATTTTTTGTCTTTTTGAGCTCCAAACATCCATTTGCATGTGATGATGTTTGAAAAGGGTACATTTGGCAAAGTTAATTTTAATTTAGTAATATATATAGTGCCAATTAACAATACATGCCATCTTATAACACAACAGAGAATTAATTTGAATCATACAGTCAGATTGCTTAAAAGTTTTTATATAAGGAAACCTGGTTGACTGCATCGAGTAAAACCACTTAAAGTTGGTGGGCTGGTTGGCTGCCACAGAAAAGAGAAAAGAAAGTTCTAGAAAAATGTATATTATTTTTAGCCATATTAACTGTGCTAATGCTAATCATCATGTCATTAGCTCAAGTATTGCTTCTGTTAATAATTTTTAAAAGACATTGTTTAGATATCTGTGTCTTGCAGCTAATGGTCTTTCTCACAGGAACCTTTCCCTAAATAATTTTATATAATTACATATTAGCATTTAGATTCAACTGGAAAAAATGTTTATTATCAGGTCAAAGCTGTACAGACCCTGATATCAGCGAAAACATTCAGCAGATTCTCTAAAATGTAGCCAATCGTCACAATCTAAATAAGTTGAAACTAATTCAACAAATATTTGATAAGAAACAGATATTTTAGAAAAAAATTAGAAGCACCGTTCCTGTGTATTTTAAGTAAACATGCTTAGATTGCCTTTTTTCAGAGCAATGAGGAAAGTAAAATCTTAGCTGCATTCGACACCTCAGTGATGAATCCTCGCACCCCTAACGCTGTGTTTTATGTCCTTTGTGTAAATAGGTAACAGCGGAGTTGTTAGACATACCCTTGAATGCTTACAACTAGGAATGAGTCAAACATAAGGGGACCTGTAAAAACATTGCTCCTTTAGGATTTCCAGCATGGTGGTGGGCTAATGGGAGAGGTCATCTGAAACAAAATTGAAATGCAACATACTTTAACTCTACTTTTTGTAACTAATACAGGAATGTGTATAATATTGCCTGAATAACACTGAATACATCAAATTTTTACTTTCAAAAAAGTAAAAAAAAAATCCACTGGGCTTTGTTTCCAAGTTTGACGACGTTTCGCTTCCCATCCAGGAAGCTTTTTCAATTGAAAATGCCAGAAATATCGTTGAGTTCAAGGCTTTATAGAGTGGACCGTAGATAAAGCCTTGTTTTGGCTTAGAAAACATGCAAATTGAACCGGACGAGCTGGTCCACCCCTTTGGGGTCGTTTGGGTTCAATACCTGCAATACCTCATACCTGTCTATGTCTCTGAAAGGGGAGTCGTTAAAGGGAATTGTTGATGCGCCACAATCTATCACATAGTGAAATCCTGACCTGGGAGGTCTTGCTCTGATAATGCTTCTGGAAGATTTAACCTGAGCAGTAAAGGTTGCTACTTTAGTACTGTGAGGTTTATTCTTTATACATCATCTGCATTGTTACTTTGTTACAGTTTTACCCAGTTTGAGTTAGGAGTAGTAAATAACTTGCTCCCAGGAAAAGAACCGGAAGGGAAGTCCAGAGGCGCAACTGCCTTCAAGGGGACATAACTTCCTCATTTAACAGTACCCTACAAATAAAGCCGTTTCTGTGTGAGGGTTCTTCCTGTTAAAATGGAGGGGTCACTTTCCACTTTCACTGCATGCTTTGTCAGGGGAACACGTTACTGCAAAAATGAATGACCTGATTAAATCAGCTGTTCATTCTTAGATAGATAACCTTCTACTGATTGGCTTTATCCAACTGACTGCTAGTTGTTTTGAACTAGAGCTGCAACTTACGATTATTTTAAGATTAATAATAGGATAGTAAAAAGTTTCTGAAAACTTTTTTCAAAATTAAACCAGGTGAAACTTGGTTTTTGACAACTATACATTTACTGACGATAAAAAGATTTTTATCTTAAATACAAACTTTTTACATATTTTTTTTAGGGCTGAAACTATCGGATTAATCGTTATTAATCGATTATTTAAATAGTCGTGAACTAATTTATTAATCAATAATTAAATGGAGTTTAGAGACTCAAGCGACCCACTCAGAACAGTAATTATACCAAGATTGTAAAAAAAAAAATATAAAAATTTTGCATGTAAGATAAAAAAAAAACATTTTCATCTGTCAATATGCTCTATCCAGAACCCCTCAATTGAAAAAAGTTTAAGTTTCACATGGTTTCATTTCGTAAAAAGTCTTCTTTAAGGAATCTTTTCATATACTTATTTAATCAAAAAAAATTGCACATATTATTTGATTTTCAAAATAATTGATAGTTGCAGCCTTAATCTTTTTACATTTTTGGTATAATTGCTGCGCAAGGTGAGTTGCTCTGTTATCTAAAGGCACATTTTAGAGTCTCTACACTCCCGTTAACAGATCATTACTATATTAGTTGATGATTATTTCAAAAGTCGATTTTTACAATTGATCCAATTTTCAGGCCTAGTTTGAACTTGAATGTAAGTACGATTGTATCCGATCTAAATACGCTTAATTTTACACAATTAACAGAGACATGCAATGCAACAAAAACATAGTTTTTGTGGAGTTAAAATTGGTCAATAAGAAGTTGAAATACTTGGATGAGGATGAACACTAAAGATTTTTGTTTAGAGATAGTCACAATGAGAACGTTAAGGAATCAGGCAAATTTAAAAATATATATTTAAAAATAATGAAAAGCAGGGATAGAGGAGGAAAAAGATGTGTGAATAAGTTGTATCATCTTCAAAAGATGGAAGATTTTCTGGTTCTCCAGCTGGATAAACGGTTCCAGAACAATGCATAGCTTTTTTGAAAGTTAAGAACTTTGCTCTTCGTGGCTAACTAAGCTTTTTTTCTGGTGCTGAATCTCCTCGGTGTGCTTTGGGGTGACATGATAGGGGAATTTTAGCTTTTATTAGCTAAATCAGGGAAATCCCCACAAGTTAATAAAGTTAGTTTTGGTAACTTTTTTTTTTTTTTTGAACAGGATTCTGATTTTTCTCTTTTACAGAAAACTATCCTAAATTTATTTCTGCCACTGAAAGCAACCGGTGAAAAAGCTTGGGTTTGGAGTCAGGGATCATGTACTTTTTTTGATAGAAACCTTTGGCACAGTTGTGTGTGACAGGCTTGTCTTTGTTTCAAAGTAAGACTTCAGCGTCCGGAACGGCTGTTATGGAGAAGGAAAATCACAGAGGCAGATGTTTCATTATCTAACTGCCGCTAGCAGATAAATCCAATCAGAAGTGTGCATCTTCTGCTGTTAAGTGAATGTTTCGCCGGCTTTTAAAAACCCCTGTAATGTGATTGTCTTTGAATGGCTGGAGCACCAAAAGAAAGTGGAGGAAAAAAGCTAAACCTTTATGTTCAGCATTACCTGAAGTAGGGAGGAAGGCCGTATCGCAAGGGGCTGGATCTCTGGTTTTTTCGTTTTGGCCGGGTTTTACAGCCAGGAACGGTTTTGGTTGTAGTTCATTTTGGAGGGTGGGTTCAGCATGGAGAATCCGTCTTGTTGGGCAGGTGGGTCCAGCCCGAAAAAAGAGAGTATTAACTTTTAAATTGTTTGCTTTAAAGATTGCATTTTGGGGGTTCGAGGGGGGGGATGAAAAGAGAAGCGAACTAGGAAAGAGGAAAGTAAGCAAGGGATGCGGAGGAGGAGTGGACAGAGAAAGGGTCCATTATCAGGGCTGGCTGCCCTCTCGGCTGGGACAGAATGTGGTCGAGCTCAGAGGCGACAGGCAGGGTGGGGTTTGGGGGGGGGGGTAGCTGTATCCCCCACCCCACTATTGGAGGTTAATCACTTCTAATCTTACGAAAACTTCTTCAATTCCCTCAACATGATCCTTTTTTATGCTTACCGAAGTGCATTCCCTTTTGTCCCATGCTGGACTAACCCAACCGTTTCTTTTTTACTTGGACACCCTAACCCCAACACCCCCCAACCCACGCCCCAAATATCCACCAACGAAACTATTACTGCCTCTCTTTCCATCTCCCCCTTCCTCACTGGCTCTCTAATAAGTTCCAGATGTGGTTCTTGCATTCCTTTGGTCGGCGGAGAGAGAAAGAAGAGAGGGGGGGGAAATGAGTTGGGGGAGGGGATAGGAGGAGAGGCACATGAATTGAAACAGGGAGCACATGATGAGCAAGAGGAACCCATGTACTGCAAAAGACACTAAACAAAATTAACTGGCAAGCCTGAGTGATTTTAGGTTTCTCCATTTGGGAGGAGGGTGTTAGATCTGCAATCTAGAAACTTTTAGGACATACTTTTTCTCGTTCCTCTCCGTTTTCCCCCTTCCTCCTCCTCCTCTTCCTTCTCCTCGTCCTCCTCGACCCCCTCCTTTTCCAGGAATGTTGCCGAAGCTGATGTCACTCTCCCAGTTGGTTCTCCAAAGCAGGGACAGGGCCTTTGAGGCACACAGATCAAACTCACTTCATCTATCTTCCCCCCCTTTACAATAACAACATCAGGGTCAGCATCCGAACTAAAGCGATGCAGTGCTTGTCGTTCTCTTTCTTATGCCTGCAGGCTAAAATCGCTGCCGACTAATGACTGACCATAGCGGTAAAAGTCATCAATGTCTTTGAAGTCGGGTCATTAAAACAATGCAGTGAAGATGCGTGCCCCACTCAAGGTTTCCAGCTGTCAACTTAATGCCGTAACCTCGAGCAGAGCTCTCTTCAATGCTGCCTGTTCTTGGTCTGAAATGCAAATGAGATTTTACCCAATTTCCATTTTTGCAAGTCATCTCAAGTTGATGGAAAATGTGCTTCAAGGCCCAAAAAAATTGGAAATCCAGCCATTCAAGGCATTCCATAAGGTTTTAACGCCTGATTGTGGGCCCCACAGCAAAAACTGTTCAGAAAAATAAGTGGCAGTTTCTTGGAGAAGTGTATATTTTGAATGTAAGTGTAAAAGATAATTAAAATGTTTTTTTTACTTCGTGTTTTAGGTTCAAAATTTTTAATCCATTGGTATTTTACCATAACCTGCCATAAACCAGACGGATAGTTCTGTTTGAATGTATCAATTTAAAAAGGCTTTGGATTTGGAAGGAATATTCAGTATAATTTCATTAATTGGGTAAAGCACCAAGCAGCACCTGCCTCCCATGTCCAGCTTTTAGCCAATCACAGCAGCAGTAGCAGTAGTGACTTAACGCATTCTTGATTTTTTTCACAACTATTGGGGTTAACTGATAAAACAAACTCTTACCAAATCCAGTCGAAGGAACGTGCAAATATCTTTCCCGTCCACAAAAGCACATATTGTGACCATTTGCTTATATATAGAGGGTATTCCTGCTAAAACCAAACAACCATGTTTGTTTCTCTTCAGTCTGCCTCTTTGGGTTGACCTCACACATGTCACTGCATTTCATTGGTTTCACTGTGTAACATTTGACCCAAGTGTTAGTTTCATTGGAAATATATGAAGTTATTTTTAGGTAACTTTGCAGCATTTGGCATTAATCTATGATCTGTCAGACATATTTTTGCTTCTTAGATTAAGGTTTGAATCACTGATCTCTATTTCAATTCAATTCAGTTTATTTATATAGCGCCAATTCACAACACAAGTGATCTCAAGGCACTTTACAGTTCAACCAGATCATACGGTCAATATTTATTCACTGGATTGCTGATAGCCCAAAAAAAAAGGCTACATGCTGCCATGTTGGTACTCCCCACTCCCATGGAGAAGTGCCATAAAAATGTGTGTAGCATTTAAGTGCAAAATCAAGCATTTTGCCAGCTGTGGAAAGAGGTTTCACAGGTAATTTTTAAGGCAGTGGATGTGCTAACCAAGAAAATCCATATATACTGTACCCCGAAGTATCCCATAGTTTAGTATGTAGCATAGTCTGGCTATCTCGGACTGACTCGAAGACATTGACTCAGGTAGCCAATGACATTGTGTCCAACATTCGAAACTAGTAAGTAGAGTAAATAGAAAGTAATTCCCTGTGAAATGTCAATGTGGTAATTCTTTATTAAGTGGATGATGCTGTCGTTTTTGTAGTTTTTGTTTTATTTCTCATTTCAAAAAGTCATGTGCTTAATTATATCGCGTCATTCATGCATAATTTGCAAATAGGAAAATACTATTGCATTAACAGACATGTACTTGTAATTCATTCTTCATGTAAAATCTTATATGTATTATTGAATTACCACAACAATGTCATCAATACATGTATATTACTTGTACATCATCAATTTAGCACTTTTGGCACATCTGTATTATTATACTCCATTAAATTGAATTAATTTTATTGTGATGGATTTGTATAATATTTAATACTTCATTGACTTCATACTGATTATGCAATGTGATGTGCCTATTTTTTAATATAAGTTAAAGTAATCTGCTTATGCTATGAAACAGCAAGTGTGTGTCAAAGTGATGAATTTATCTTTATTTTAAAAATCTTAAGCCCAATTGAAAATGAGAACATCTTCATTGCTTGATGCTGTAGCGCACATATTGTTTACATTGTGACCAGTCTAACTGGGGAGTACCAATATGGCCGCCGGTGGCTTCACTTCAACGGGCTACCAGCAACCCAGTGAATAAATAGAGATCAGTGGTTTGAATCTAGAGGGGTGAATGTGGTTTTGTCTTTAAAAGTAACTTCATGGCTTCTTACTCTGCTGCTCCAAAATGGTCTGCTTACAGATTTCAGAACACAGAGGGAGGCTGTTAGATTTTATGACAGTTCAGTGTTATTAGTTGCTTTCTACCCTGGCCAGCTAGACTAATTAACGCTGTGTGTATAGCATATTAGTCAGAGAAGGAGCAGGTAGAGTCCAATTTGAGTGCAATTCTGATTTATGCCTCGTGTAAATCCGTCGGGCTAGTCGCTTTCAGGGATGCCAAACATGGAACTTACCCCACCAAGCAAAATTAGGTTGAAAAGACATTAAAATGATTTATGTCCAAACCACGTCTACATTTGGTTGAAAAGTGAAAGGTGAAAAGCTGCAATTTTCAGATCGTTGAAAAGACGTTAAAAACTGGGTTTGCAAGGTCTTTTTTATTATTGGACTAAAGTGGGATGATATCAGATTGACAAAACTCAGCCCAATTTTCAATAGCTATTTCTGGTCTAAATCAAGACTATCATGTACCGACATGATATAGCCTAAAAACTAACGTCTAATGACGTCTGGTGTTTGAGGGGATAGTCCTAGCTTCCCCCATGGCTAAAACATATACAATGCTATTTTAAGTGCGAATACACTTATTTCAGCATAGTTAAAGGGTTCTTATCAGGATTTTGTATGCTATGCTTTTCTTTATGTTGGAGGTGATATTCATATCTCTCCATAATATATTGATTTTCCAATTGAGCCAGAGACGTTGCTCTGATCTACCACCCCTTTTGTGGAGGAAAAAGTAAACACTCTGACCAGGAAATACATTCAGTCTGAACATAAAAAAAATTGGTTCTCTTTCTAATAATAGGGCAGAAGCAAACATGTTCACCTGACTCACTGCAAAAAATTTAGATCTAAGTTAGTCGTCTTTTCTCAAAATAAGTAAATTTTTCTTGAATTCAATAGACACATTGCCAATGGAATTCTGAAAAAGTTAAAAAACAATCCACTCCAAGTTTGAAGGCATTTCGCATCCCATCCAGGAAGCTTTTTCAATTAAAAATGTCAGAAATATCTTTGAGTTCAAAGCTTTATACAGTAGCCCAACAAAGTCTTCTTTTTATTTAGAAAACGTGCAAATTGAAACGGATGAACGGGTCAATCCCTTAGGAATGGAATAAGACAATTTACATTTAAAATAAGACAAAATCGACTCCAGTCTCTTATTTCAAGTGTATAACATCTAATTCTCTATTTTAAGGAGTAAAAATGCTCTACCCCTTGGCAGATAATCTTATTCACCTACTCAAATGAATGGTAAATACCGTAATTTTCGGACTATAAGCCGCAACTTTTTCCCCATTTTCTGATCTTGCGGCTTATATAACAATGCGGCTTATCTATGGATTTTTACAGCTAACGGCCATTAGGGTAATACGGTACCTAAATCTATGGATTTTACCATCCACCATGTTGATGTCACATTTGCTTCAACACACAAGTAGCCTCCCGCGCGGGAATGCGGACATCCTCCGGAAGCAGACTCCGAGAAAGACGGAGCTTGCGGGCGCAAGACAGTTTGTGTGACACCCTCATTATGGAAAACAAACGTTGAAATGCATATGATGCAGCTTTTAAGTTAAAGGCAGTCAATTTGTCAGTAAACGCAGGAAATAGAACCGCTGCACGTAACCTTGGAATCAATGAGTCAATGGTGAGACGTTGGAGACGCCAGCAGGAAGAATTGTCTCAATTCAATTGTGTTGAAATGTTAATAAATAGGAGCTTCCCCAAACAGTTGCCTCTTTCCCGACAATCCTCTCTGTGTACGAACCATATGGTAATTAAACATAAAAAACCTGCGACTTATAGTCTGGTGCGGCTTGTATATATACAAATCATGCCATTTAGCTTCTGCGGGTTATATTTAGGTGCGGCTTATAGTCCGAAAATTACGGTACACTCCTTTTAAGACATTTTTTTTATCATTTTAGATTGTTTTTTCAGTGCTGTAAGTGCTCAGGGTGAGTCGCTGAAAGAGTGGAGCTCGAACTCAGAACCTCAGGATTCCGAACTCTATACCCTAGCCACCATGCCGCCACTCCCCTAAACTGAGAATGAGGGAGGAGATGGGGTGGAGTTGGGTGAAAGTTTGCTTGCGTGTGGGAGAGAGAATATCATAACAAAAACACCAGCATCTCACACAAATTTAAAAACACGGTTACACAAAAATGTAGAACACAATCAATTTCCACTTACTTGAACTGGAAAAAAGCGACAATTCCCCCTGTTACGCAAAAATGATAAAATATGTTAATTATTAGGATGAAACGGTTATTAATTCCAGGAGATAACCCCCCCACCACCCAAATGGGTATGTGGGTATGTAAAATGGATGAATGTCCTCTGATTTTTATTTTGTATGTGTGTGTGTGGCACAAATGGCCTCATTTTGTAGTAGAGTCAGAAACCAGGGTGGAGAGAGAGAAGGAAGACATTCAGCAAAGGTCTCTGGGTCAGGATTCAACCCTGGGGCAGCTGCGTCGAGGACTAAGACCTCTGTATATACGCCTCACGGTCCACCGCTGCACCCGTGTCCCTTTAATTTTAATCATATATACAGAAATGTTTACACCCTCATAGCTCTCCAGCTATATCCTAATAACAGCATTATCTTCACAAAAGTAACGGGCAGTCTGATTTTAGTTTTCACATCATGCTCAGGTTAAATTAAAGCTGTACAGGCCGAACGCTCACCCTGATAGTGTTTATTAGTCCTTTTTGGGGCGTCAAAAATATTTTTGCGCTGGGCTTGGTCACCGATCAGAATCATAGCTGTACGCTGTCGCCATCCACTGGCAGTATTTACTCATGCGCCAGGCTTTAGCTCCATCCTCAGTGAACACCTGCCTTGGGGAGCTGTGCCGATGACAGGGTTCACATTCTCAGAGCGCCTCCCTCATGTTAATGGGCAACAAAGGAGACCAATGTGTTTAAAAACACCATTTCCGTGGCTGTTATGCTCATTGAATGTCAGGGTATCAGTACAATTTATTGTAATTTTTGCAAGGTTTCAGCATAACCAGAGTCTGTGCTGAAAGGCACTGGGGACGAAGCTCAGATCGCAGTCAAAGGGCCGTTACGCTTATAAAAATGAGCCTATCGGCCTGATTTTCAGCGTAAAAGCTCATTTTTGGGGGCATAACTGCCCTCTAGAACCCAATATATTTTGTGTTTATTTCCACATTTAATCTATGACTCTCCACCATGTTCCCACACCTTCACTAAGAGTTTACTCATTGTCCCAGGCACAATGAGGTATCTCTAGTCAAGCTTAATCATGGTAAATATTTAAAATGCTTATGTTTACTATCAAATAGTATAAAACCAAAGTGTAAGCAAAATATAATAAGCCAACAGGGTACAATAATCTAATGTGAAAGCCCTTTTGAGCAACAGGTTGAGCTACTAGTGTAGAACTGTCTAAAGCCTGATATGGAATAAAATCTCACACTAATTTTAACCCTACGTATATTGTCGAATAAAACCAGGGCCTGAACTTCAGTTGAAACTATAAAGCAGTATAAATCAGTTACGAGGTAAGATCAATAAGAACAGACAGATAGCTTGAACAAAAGTGGACTTCAATTCAGTTTTTTTATATAGTGCTAATTCACAACACTTGTCATCTCAAGGCACTTTACAGTTCACCAGATTATACAGTCAAATTGATTTAAAGTTTTCTATCTAAGGAAAACCATTTGATTGCATAGACTTATTGTATCAAAGGCGATCCCTCACACTATGCTTGCTCATAGTAGAGAGGAAAAACTCCCTTTTAACAGGAAGAAACCTCCAGGAGAACCAGGCTCAGTGTGAGCGGCCATCTGCTGAGGCCGACTGGGGTTCGAGAAGACAGAAGCAGACATACAGAAATAAGCAGAGATACAAAAGGCAACTGTAAAAGGTCCAAGAAACACACGCCAGGCAGACGAGCTCAGAGCCAACGCCAGCTCCCATGTCAGAGGATGAAGAGAGCACAGCCAGCAGGTCACAGTCAGAGAAACAGGACTACACTGAAAAACAGGCCAATCTCCAACATCTATAAACAATGGAGTTGATGGCAGCAGCACAGCTGATATTTCTCTCCAGGATGTTTGCTTCAAAAATGCTCTTCAGGGGTTTCTGGTTAAATCAATAGCCTTTAACCATATTTTCAAAAGTAGTTTTAGATTTTTTTTAAGAGTTATTGTAATCCCACATGTAAGAGTTTAGCTGCTGCAGACACCTTTGTGACAAACCCAATCATTTTGATAAAAAGTAAAGCGGGGCTGCTCGATAGGTATAGGCCATTTACAGTTATTAATCAGCATAATCAATAGAATAACCACAAAAATCTTCATTAGCTGAAGCCTAACTTTATATAGTCTTCAAGGAGGGGCGGGTTTACCATTAGGCAATACTAGGCAGGTGCTTAGGCCCCCCCCTTTTACATACATGGTTAATACAGCTATTACTTGGATAACTGTTAACGGAGCTGGAATAGACAGCCTGCATGTCTGATGTAAATGAAAGGTCTAAAATGATCTATAAGAAGATATTAAGATGTGAATTGTGAGATGTGACATGGATGGACATACCCCTTGGACGTATGTGTTGATATAAAAATTGTTATTGAAAATAAAAAGTAAAAAAAAAATAAAAAAATACAGCTATTACTTATTTGTGCACGTTAATTATTTTTTTGATAAAAATCCTTTCGTGTCCACCACATTGGATCAGTCCATTTACATGTGCAGACAGTCCAAACAAACATCAGCAAATCCTTTGTAAACAAACGATGTAAAGAGCAGTGTTGCCGACTTAGCATTTTTGTCACTACATTTAGCAACTTTTCAGACCCTACTAGCTCTTTATTACCAAAAAGTGCTTAGCGCCAAATCTAGTGACTTTTTTTCTGCTACTGGAGACTTTGGCGACAATATATAAAAGCACTGAACTTTGATTCAGATTGGTAACCCTTCTTGTCTGCTGTCATGATTTCTATTATTTCATTTCAATGAAAAATAGAGAACAGATATGCAGATCATGGCTCGTCTAACTATAATGAAAAGAATGACTTATTCACTTTTGCTGTTGCCTTTTTGTAAACACAGGAAGGAGCAATCAGCTAAGTTAGAATAGGCTTAGTCAGGGCTCGATGATAACCATCGCCCGATCGCCCGGGGCAAGTAGTTTTTATTGTTGGGAGAGTACAAATTTCACCACATTTGCCCGCCGGGCAAGTGCAATGATCGCAAAAAAAAATTATTTATCACTCAAAAATTACTTTAAAATCACCGACATTCGCTGAAAACGACCCACATGCGTTGCCAGCGCCATTTTTGTAGTTTTGTACACATTCTCGCGTGATTTGAAAAAGCCGTGTGATTTTCCGCTAGATGTCGTCATTTTTCTCTCTTTGGGGAGAGAATTCGGCAGAGCAGCAGCTGGATGATGAATTTAATCTATACTATAATACACACTAGATTAAAAATTATCAGTCAGGGATTAGGAAAATAATACTAATAATTGTATGCGCACAGTGTAAATATTTCTATCATATGGCAGTCTTCTGTACAGTGGTCATACATTAAAAAATGTTCATTAAAGCTACAGTGTGTAATTTTCAGCGACTCCTAACGTCCAGACTGCAGACTGCAGCAACATGAACATCTCCCCCCCACCGCTTCTCCCCCCCAACAGTACGGCGAGCGTTACGGGACAAAATGTCTTCCACAACGTCAGCATCACCTACCTTCTCAAGTGATGAGGTTTGTTTACATAGATAATTTTACAGATAGTATTTCATTAGTCAGTGTGTTCAGTACCGTCTCAGTTCATCTCTCTCAACTTGCAGTAGTTACTTTCGAGCGTAATGGGTGATCTCGCAATCGCTAGTTTGTTGGCTGCGAGACCCGCTCCTATGTAATTATAAATAACGAATTCTAAGGCAACGCAAATATTAAGGTTAAGAGGCTGAGCTCGTAGATGATGATAAATAACATAGTTATGTATAATATATTACATTTCTGACTGTATATCCCTGTAATTATTACACACTGTAGCTTTAAATGTTTTTCTATTAGACATTGCAGTGGTGCATTTAAATGTTATAGAGCTAAACATGTTAAATTGGTGAGTAGTAGTAGTGTAAGTTTTTAACCTGTCAAGTTTTTTTTAGATTTTTAACATTACAATTTATATTTTTCCAAGCACACAACAGTTTAAAGCAAAGTTTAGTTTGAAAAGAATGTGCAGGAAGGATTGAAAAGCATGTTAACACGGTAATGTAGGCTTGAGTTCATTATCTGACGCATGCATATACAGGTGCTGGTCATAAAATTAGAATATCATGAAAAAGTAGATTGATTTCAGTAATTCCATTTAAAAAGTGAAACTTGTATATTATATTCATACATTACATACAAACTCATATATTTCAGATGTTTATTTTGTTTAATTTTGATGATTACAAATGACAACAAATGAAAATCTCAAATTCATCATATCAGAAAATTAGAATATTGTGAAAAGGTTCAAAATTGATGGCCCCTGGTGCCACACTCTAATCAGCTAATTAACTCAAACCACCTGCAAAAGCCTTTAAATGGTCTTTCAGTCTAGTTCTATAGGCTACACAATCATGGGGAAGACTGCTGACTTGACAGTTGTCCAAAAGACGACCATCGACACCTTGCACAAGGAGGGCAAGACACAAAAGGTCATCGCTAAAGAGGCTGGCTGTTCACAGAGCTCAGTGTCCAAGCACATTAATAGAGAGGCGAAGGGAAGGAAAAGATGTGGTCGAAAAAAGTGTACAAGCAAGAGAGATAACCGCACCCTGGAGAGGATTGTGAAACAAAACCCATTCAAAAATGTGGGGGAGATTCACAAAGAGTGGACTGCAGCTGGAGTGAGTGCTTCAAGAACCACCACACACAGACGTATGAAAGACATGGGTTTCTGCTGTCGCATTCCTTGTGTCAAGCCACTCTTGAACCACAGACTGCGTCAGAAGCGTCTTGCCTGGGCTAAAGAGAAACAGGACTGGACTGCTGGTGAGTGGTCCAAAGTCATGTTCTCTGATGAAAGTAAATTTTGCATTTCCTTTGGAAATCAAGGTCCCAGAGTCTGGAGGAAAAGAAGAGAGGCACTTCATCCACGTTGCTTGAAGTCCAGTGTAAACTTTCCACAGTCAGTGATGGTTTGGGGTGCCATGTCATCTGCTGGTGTTGGTCCATTGTGTTTTCTGAGGTCCAGGGTCAACGCAGCCACATACCAGGAAGTTTTAGAGCACTTCATGCTTCCTGCAGCTGACCAACTTTTTGGAGATGCAGATTTCATTTTCCAACAGGACTTGGCACCTGCACACAGTGCCAAAGCTACCAGTACCTGGTTGAAGGACCATGGTATCCCTGTTCTTAATTGGCCAGCAAACTCTCCTGACCTTAACCCCATAGAAAATCTATGGGGTATTGTGAAGAAGAAGATGCAATACACCAGACCCAACAATTCAGAAGAGCTAAAAGCCACTATTAGAGCAACTTGGGCTATCATAACACCTGAGCAGTGCCACAGACTGATCGACTCCATGCCACGCCGCATTGCTGCAGTAATACAGGCCAAAGGAGGCCCAACTAAATACTGAGTGCTGTACATGCTCATACTTTTCATGTTCATACTTTTCAGTTGGCCAACATTTCTATAAATCCTTTGTTTTTATTGGTCTTCAGTAATATTCTAATTTTCTGATATGATGAATTTGAGATTTTCATTTGTTGTCATTTGTAATCATCAAAATTAAACAAAATAAACATCTGAAATATATGAGTTAGTATGTAATGTATGAATATAATATACAAGTTTCACTTTTTAAATGGAATTACTGAAATCAATCTACTTTTTCATGATATTTTAATTTTATGACCAGCACCTGTACACACCAGGAACCTGGAAACTTACTGAATTACAAAAAAAACATTTAAAAAACAAACATGTTTCATTGATATATATACAAAAATGAATATTAGGAACTATATTTATCAAACATTATACTGGGCAAGTAAAAATTGTTTCTGGGCAAATGAAATGTGAAGTGGTAAAAATCCTTAACGTCAACCCCTGTTAGTACAAATAATGTATGTCTATTCTATTAAAATTTCTGTATCTGTATAATGGATCTGTTTTGTGTTGTCTTCTCAATTCAGAGGGCCCCATGCCTGTCTTTGCCTAGGGCCCCAAATTTCCTAAATTTGTCCCTGTCTTGAAGGTATAGTCTATTTGACAAAAACAAAATAAGAGCATCTGTATTTCTTTAACAAACTTCCAATCAGAATATATTTCCATTCTTTAAATAATACATAAACATGAAAAAAAGCTCCCATTTTTTTTTTCAGCTGTTCGATTACTGGATGGCCCATCACTAGTATTTTGACCCATTTTTTCCCCTCTGGGGCCTAAGCATTTCAGTCCAAACAGTGCTTTGCAAATTGATTTAGCATGAACTGATACTGCAGTGATGATATAGTTTGATATTCTCTCCAGCTCTTGTCAGGACCAGTCGTACGAGCCAGTTTTTTTCAGTGCCATGCCAGATTCATCCAGATGTCTGACGTCTTTCAGAATGTATGCTATGAGTGCAGAAGCCTTCGCTTGGAAATAATAGTAGAGCTGGTGACATTTCTGAGAGGCTTTGCATGAGCATTGGGAGGTCAAGGCCCCAAGCTTTTATGGAATGGTTTCTTGTGACAGATGACATTGCAAGAAGCTACAGCACATACCAATAAAATTAGATTGCTCTGGATTGAATTAAAGCAGACCTTGGAAGGAGTGATTTATCGATGGGACTCTGCTTGTTAAACAGCCCCACTTCATTCCATGGCGGTGCTGTTCTGTGCGCCTTTTTGTGGATAGAAGAGGCATTTGAAAGCCGAACCAACTCATAATGTGGTTGCTTTTGTGTTTCTTGTGGTGTTGTGTGTAGGGATGGAGGGTGGTTAAACTTTTGGAATGGGGTTGCCTGCCACAATCAATGGGGAGTGACTGCCTGGAATTATAGATTCATTATGATATTGATTGTTCCAGTTGAATTTGGTGGCGACTCATGTGCTTCGAGCCACACAGTGTCCTGCTGCAGAGAGGCAGCATGATATTTATTGTGTCTTCTTCTTCAAGCTTATCCAGAGGACAGCTATTGTTAGATGTGGTCACCCTTGGTTACAGGAGCATATTCTTTGTCAATCGCGCCGCTTGCTTTATGCTGTGAGGATTGTAGATTATCGCCAAAGGACTGGCTTTCCACAGAGCCAGCATATTCATAAGGCTGCAGTGCGTTGGATGCCTCGTTTATGAATTATCATATTACCTACTGCTGATCCCAAGGTTTCCATAGCCACTGTGTCTATCATTATGTCAGCGGTCCTCATCGGCTGTAGCCATGGTAACACCAACTATAACAGAGGTTCCACACAAATAAAGCTCTTCAGATGTGAAATGCTCGTATAAGAGGCGCCCCAGATAATGGAGGGGAGGCAGCACACATGCATTCATAGAAAACTCCACAGAGGCACACACTTTCTTGAGCGTAGGGCATTGAAAAGGGTCAGAATCCCTTTGTGTTCCATCCAGTTTTGAAATAAAACCTGAAACATTGGAGGAAGACGGGTGACCCTCAAAGTGAGGAGAAGTAGAAAAAGCGGATGAAGGAAGACGGGCAAGAATGAGAATGAATTTAGTGTAAGGTCCTTGCATGACAAACAAGGGAAAAGGCAATGTGATGGGGCCAAGACCACAAAGGAGAACAAGAAAAGAGAGGTCGCTAACTGCAAGTTAGGGGGAGGGTGGCAAGGTAAGATGTCAGAGGAAGGGAGTGAACAGTCAAACAAAGGGAGGAGTCTTTTTGGCTTTTTCTCCTCTTTGCCCTAATATCACCCCCTACTTTGTCCCCACCTGCAGGAGACACCTTTGTCTTGGGATAAGCTCAGCAGGGTCGCCTCTCTGCAATGCCTGCCGCTTGTTTCCATAGCGCCGTTGCCATAGTGATGGGTTGTTATGGCCATCCTGTCAGGCAGCCATGTTGTCGAGGCAAGACAGGTGGTAGTTCCCGCAGCCTAAAAAGTAGATCTGCAAATACTTTCATTGTTTACAAGGATCCTTCAAATCAATAAGCCCAGGATGATAGGTCAGCCAGTCATCTACCAGCTGACCAGCTATAATCTGACAATAACTTTAATACTCATAGGATTTTTCAATTAACAGATTTGCCAGCCCTTGATGTATGATTCTTTATTTTTCCAAGACCTACGCTGCCTGCTGTACCATAAGAACTAGGGCTGACACAAATAATCAGATTGATTGTAATTAATCAATTATTGAAATAATCGTCAACTATCTTAGTAATCGATAAATCATTAAATGGAGTATAGAGACTCTAAAGCATGCCATTAGCTGACTAGTATAACATAATTGTAAAATAATATTTATATATTTTGCATTGAAGATTAAAAGTATTCTTTCTCTGAATTTGCCCTCTGCAGAACTCCTCAAGTGGATAGTTTTAGTTTCACCAGGTTTTAACAACATCAAAAGGCAATTAAAAAAGCAAAAAGCAAAATCAAATTAATTCAGAATTTGTAAATTAAAGGAAAAGTCCGGTCATAGTCAGAATTCAAACTTCTGAAAGTACTTTAAATATGAAATTATTACATACTGTTCAATAAATGAGTATTTTTAATTACGAGTAATTCATTTGAATGTGCTTTAATGGAAGTGAGCAGTCAAACAAGTCACGCACCGTTTGTGTGGTCACGGTGCGGTATTGGCTGTTGATCAAGTCCCAGTGGTGTATCTGGTCTTCTTCACAACGCGCTATTATCCAAGTCATCTTGAAAACAATGTTCTTCGAAATGTCGGCTACGTATTACGTGTTTTTTCTCTGGCCAAAAGTTCGATGGCAAATCTTCTCTCTTCAAGTTGACAATCCAACGACGAACCCGTGGTGGGGGATCATGAATCATAAAGGTGAAATAACAATTTTTTTTTTTTTTTTTTTACTTTTACCCAATGTATTCCAACATTCAACTGCCATGCTCATGGGCATTGTCAGTTTAACTATAGCTCTGGTGAATTTCAATGGTGAAGTCCTCTGGAAATCTTCAATAATTGTTGTTGATTGCAGATGTGTCTAGTAGTTCCCATTGATTTTGCTTGTAAAGCCGGGAGAATGGTGCTAGGCTTACCGCATTGTGACGTCACTGCCGGAAGTTGTCAAGAGGGAGGCGTTACCATATTTGGGCAAAAATGGCTGCTCCTAGACTCAGTGATCTCAACGAAAATTATTGCTCTGATTTTTTTATTGATTAACCCTAAATTCATTAAATGACCGCGGACTTATTAGTCTTAGGTATAGATAATGATCCACTCGTTACTCTGTGCTGACTGGACTTCTCCTTTAAGTGATTTCCAACCATTATTATGTATAATAAATGATTTCTATTCGGCATCACTTTGAGGCTCTGATATAGACAAAATATTCTGGGAGTTGTACCGAATGCACTTTAAAAACAGAGCTGTTGCCTTGCAGATAAGATGCTAAATGTGATAAACTTATTAAACATTACAAATAGCAGGTTTTGGATGTTGGCTGATTTTTTATATTAGCACATACAGTGCATATGCTATCCTGGGCAAATTGTTTTCTTTAGCCTGGACACACAACACACCTCGAATTCACACTGGTGATTTTATGAACAGTTTTAATTAGCTTTATGACATTTGATATTCAGAGCCTTGGCTCAGGGATTTTATGGTGAAGGTTTGGCAGATAGATGTTGTAAACAAAGATATAGATAGGCTCATTAGTTTGTCTTGTCTGCGGAGTGTGATCAGATGTTTGTATACAATGCTAGCGGTGAAAAGGCAGGACATTTTAACAAAACATTTAAAAAAAACATAGGATAAATGCTTTTATAAGCGACTATAAAATTGGACCACTGAGCTCAAATGCAGCCAATATAATAGGCAATATAAGTTTGTCCATTCTGGAAAGATCAGATGGCTTAAGTACAGATTGGGTGCCAATCATGTGGTTATAAATTTAATAAAGCATGTTTTGCTTGTTTGATAGTTAACAACAGTCTGTTGACTCAATATGGTATTTTTTCAAATTGATGGGTTTTAACACATAGGAATATACATTAAAGTCTTAACTAAAGGTGTCCAAAAGTAAAAAAAGTTTTATCTAAAACAAGAGTTGCACCAATAACAATACCAGTATTGGGCGGGTCCCCGATCCTGCACTAAAATGGTGGTATCGGTATTGGCGAGTACCAACAAATAGGCCAACGATACCATTTTAAGAGCCAAAAGTTTAACTATTGTCATGCATTCCAGGTAGGCAATAAAAAGTTCTACTGGCTTGACTTTGTATTGGTCTTTTTCCTGCTTCACAAAGGTAGGCATGACAAAACCATGATGGCAATTATTTACCATCCAAGTAGTTTGCAGTTCTTCATATATACATACACACACTACCGGTGGAACAGTTCACAAAATCCACGGTTCGGTTCGGTTCACGGTTTTGTGGTCACGGTTTTCAGTTCGGTATATGTTGATTGTTACCATAAAAATTAATGAATTTAATGAAAAAATTCGAAAAACTTAATGAATTGTAATTATTTTTAATGATCCGCGGAAACCCTGGATAATTTCCGCATTTTTTGCTGCTTTGAATTTATTCATCTCGCGCATGCCCTCTATGATCTCCAAGGAACTCAGAGCGGAGCGGACGGGAGCCACAGCGGAGGCTGTAGGCTTTGCTTTGTACAGGCGGTCTGGAGCGCAGCGGAGCGGAGCACTGATGGAGTATGTGGGATTTCGAGGTTAGCATGACATGTTGGTCATGTTGCTGTTAGCATAAACAAAACGTGTTGCACAATGCTTGCACACTGTTGCACTTTTATCCACAACTTTCTTTCCGCCGTCATCGTAGGTCACTCTAAATGCAAAGTGATCCCATACAGCAGACCTATAAAGTGCTGCTGGCGCGTCTTCCAACTCTTGTTCTTTCCCACTCGCCATACTCACACAATTCTCCACAACAACAGACTTATTTTCTGCTTCGCTTCTTCTTCTTCTTGTTTACTACTGGTGGTTGGCTTTGGTCGCAGTACCGCCACCTTCTGCTCTGGAGTGTACACGCTATGAGAAAAAGGAGCAGCGCATGAACCAAACGCAACAAACGCGAACCGAACTGAGACAGTCGAACCGAACAGTTCGGACGGTTTTCATAAACCGTCCCATCCATAACACACACACATATAGGGCCCTATAAAATCCATTTTATTTTTTCCCAAATTCGTTTTTTTTCTATTTTAATTTTTGAAAATTCAGTTTTTTCCATTTTATGTATGTATTTTTGCGCTTTTGCAAGTTTGACAAAACTTGCAAAACAACAGTTCACCTGACATGTAAAAGTCACGAGGGAACTGCTCGGCTCTGTACTCAGGGCTTAGCGTCGTGTTTCTCAACTTTTTCGGCGAAAACGGAGCTGTGGAAAGCCGCTTCGCCATTTTTTCAATGTTTTGATGGGGGAGGGGGAGCAGAAATGACGGAGCGGGAGGGGTTGTGTCGCCCAGATTTGCGTCCCCCGGTGTGCATTTCCCCCCTGACGTACGCTCTTCTCCCACACAAAAACAGAATTTCAATTCAAATGTAGAAATTCCGCATTTACACTAGATTCCGTGTTAATTTGCCAATTCAGCGATTCCGTCCGCGATTCCGTGAGGGCAGAAATTATAGGGCCCTACACACACACACACACATTCATTTCAAACAGATGGTACCGGTATAGTATTGGTATCGGCCAATACTGCACAGCCAGGTATCGGGGCCAAAAAAAATGGCATTGGCACAACACTAAACTAAACACTAAAACTTGACTAACCTTTTTGTCCAAAAGACTAAAATAATGACTACAGATAGGATGGTTACCAAAAGCAACTCTGTCATTAACATGTAACACTTGGTACTCTGTGGTGCATTTGATATACCTGACATCAATGTTGTGCATAAATGCGTTCAATGAACATGTTCATATTTCAGTTTTAAAGTAATGAATGTGAACGAGAGTGAAGTTCACGGAGAATAATGAGCGACGATGTTCGTTTTCAATTGTAAGGACTTTTTCTTTATTATTGCGCTTATTACGGCAAACAGCATGACAGACCAGCATGTCTACTGCTACCACTAGTCTGCACGATTCAGACTCATCTGTTAGAATTTCTGATGCCAGTTTTGCAGTTTTTATACTAACTAATGAAGACTCGGACAGAAAAACGTTTTTGAGCAAACTGTGCCCACCGGGTTTTAACAAACAAGTCCATGCGTCAGCCATGTCCACTTCAAATTGAAAGCGACACATCAAGGTAAAGCATCCAACTATCTTAGGAAAAATCTGCTTCTGAATGAGGAATGTAGGAAATCATTTTTGATTCAGATCTTTCAGCAGAATATAAATGTACTGCATATACAGAATACCTAAACTGCATTGAGTATTTTCTGTTCTGTTCTATATATTATGATCACACATTTAATATGAGGTTCTGTTGTGCAGGATTGTGGCTTAATTTACCAAATGAATTTGAAGAAGTTCATTTATAGGATTTTGAACTTAGTTAATTTATGAAAATATTAGCTATGAACATGAGCTAGTTCCATTTTCGTCTTTGTGAAATTAACCTTGAGCTTGTTGTTTTTAATTATGAACTGGCACAACATTGCCTGACATGAAGGGCCTTCTCACCAAAACGTCCTACTGTGCCATATCCTGAAAGGTTACATCAGCCGATCTCGGGCACATTTTATCTGACTCCTGGAGCACTTAGATTATAGTGTCAATGAGTCCTGGGCCTTTATACTTAATGCAGGAAGAAGGGATGTGATGTTAGAGCAGTAGATAGAAGCTTGATAGACTGTGAAAAAAAACAAAGCATAAATGTAAAGATGAGAGATTCTGCTAATGCCTTGTAGGGGTACGATGAGTAGTTGTAACAAAAACTGTTTTCCTTTTGAGTCAGCACAACACTGGAGCAATATTTGGCCCAGTCAAAAATAATCCCTGTTTGAAATCTAACCAGGACAGTTGAAGGTGTGAATTTTCTTACTTTAAGGCCCTGTTCAGACGAAGCCTGGTTTGGGTGTACACAGCAAGACCCTTGGTTTGACAGGGGTTCCATCCAGACAAAGCAGCCCTAAAGAACAACTATATTTAAAACCTTGCCTCAGAGTGGATATAAAATCCTGAGGGCCAAAACCATACAGTATAAAAAATAAAATCAACCCTTCACCTTCATTTGTCATTATTTTTTATTTGTTTTTTCATGCACAGAAAATCTAAACTTCATTGAAAGATAGATCAAAATTCAGATTTCAATTGAGAATCTGTCAGGATTTCACAGCCTATTCTTACTGGTGGTGACTAAGTTTTAGACATTTTGTGAAAAACATGTTTGAATATGTGTTACTTCCCTTCAACCTTTAATTATTTTGTAGTTTGGGTTTGCTGATGAAGATTCTCAGTCATCCAGGTCATAGTCATTCTGTAAAAGTTGTAAAAAAACGATCCACTGGACTTGGTTTTCAAGGTTTGAAGACGTTTCGCTCCCTCTCGTTTCAATTTCCATGTCCCCAAGCAATACAAGGCCTTGTCCATATAAAGCCTCAACTCACAGCCGACCCAGACATTTGAATTGAGAAAGCTTCCTGGAGAGGGAGCGAAATGTCTTTAAACCTTGAAAACCAAGTCCAGTGGATCGTTTTTTCTAAACTTTTACAGTAGTTTGGGTTAGTTTGTCACATAAACTCTGCAAAAAAGTGTTTTACTATGGATGCCTCATATACCTAGATAAACATTATAGACTGGATGTCAGTTAGTCTTTTCCATGTTGGCATCAGTCTAAATAGGAAAATATGGCTGATAGTTAATTGTTCTTGTCACAGTTCAATTGTACATTGCCAATTCACATTTTGTAGAAATAATTCAATCAAACCATCCAGTCTGATTGGTTAAAGAAAACCAGCTGATTGCATGGAGCCTTTGACTTTGCAGGGTTTGCTCCTCCTTAATGAGAGTGTGTATGGAGGACCAACTCTGCCATATTTAAAAATAAATACACACCACTCCTCATTTGCATAATGAGGCAGAAATGCATACAGAAATGTAAAAAGGGCAGGCAGAAATAAATAGCGGCGAAGAAATAACTAGGGTAATAAAATACAAAGGAAGAATAAAACAGACAAAATATTATAACATGCACATAGATAAATACTTGAAAATATAAGTAATTAAAAAATAAAGTTGAAGATAATAAAGGACAAAAAAATAAATAAGGTAAATATCGCAAAGGAAAATAAATAAAGAAGCTAATTAAAAGAGTTATATACATTTATGTCTCACTGTATAATTTAATTGCTACTTACATTTATTTGTTGATTGTATTTTTGGTGGCAATTAATTGTATGCTTATTTATTTATTGAGCATTTATTCATTTCTGTATTTATTTTTAAATAAGTTGGTCCTCCATACACGTGTGGTGAATGTCAGTATTTGGTTGCATTGTGTTGTTAATACCATAGCATTCTCTGACACAGAGCATGCATACAGCGACAGTGGAGGAAAAAAAAAGAACTCCCTATTAACGGGGAAAAAAACCTATGGCAGAACCACAGTCTGTGTGAGCGGCCTTTACTGAAGCTGGGTTCAAGGACCCAGAAGCAGACACACAATAGAAATACAGAAGAAAAGCACTGATAAGTAAACTAGCTCCATAGGTGGCTCTGAAAGTAACAATTAAGCAGATGAGCACTGAGTCCATTTTCATGTCTAATCGGATGAAATACATAACTAAGAATTAGTCACAATAAAAGTTTCAATAGCTTCCTTTAAGAGGGCAAGAAGAAGTGGATGGCCATGTACTCATTTTTAGTAATCCTCAGGGTGTTAAAATTGTTAAGAATATATATCAGTCATAACAGTAGCTTAATTTCAGATATAGATCTCAGTTCCAGTTTTCACAGCAGTGCATCAATGATTGTAACATGGCGAAATGTGAACAACTTCTGGCTTTCACTAGCTTTTGAAATGATTTTATTCAAACCCAATCATCAGATCAGAAATCGAGACTCTTTCATCCTGTCTGTGACACATGGTGCCTGAACTCAGAGTGAGTGATGACATCCGCAGTGCATGCTCGTGGTATCCAGCCAAACCTAGGGAGGAGGAGACGCCGCCACATGTGGCTGCAACTTTGTCCTGAAACAATGATGTCATCCCCACATCGCGCTCCTCAGCAGTCAGTTCAGTCTCTTTATCTCCCCTCCTCTCATTCTGAAGGCAGCCTCTCTATAAAACCATCACTTCATGGCCATAGACTGAGCAAGGGTAAACTCGGACAGAGAAGGTGAAAAAGAATTTGAAGGAGATTATTATTGTTAGGGGGAGACATCCGAGCGTTCTTTAAGTATGCCAGTTGGATAGGTGGAGGGACGATGAGGTCATTTTTTCTGTCCGAAAAATGGATGTACCAAACACGAGGGAGGGTTTCATCAGACACACAGATGCACGTCGCGGGTGTGCTTGCAGACACGCTTGGACAGAAAACTTTTTTTTTTTTCTCGGGCAGTTACTTTGCACGTCAGCTGTTGCTATGGTGACGTAAGTCAGTGATCCTGCCGGGGCCAGCGATTGGTTGGAGAGGAGCGAGGGAGGGGAAGCTGGGCACACTTTAGAGGAAGGGTACAGAAGACACCAGGAGGAGAAACCAGACACAAAGATAATTAGATGGGTATATAGCAATCCACACAAATGGCATTTTTAATACATCTGATCTGATTTAATGATGGGAGTCTTAAGTTTGTGAACTATGTGACATCACTTCCCTCATCTTCCTGTCCCATACAGCAAGGATGAGGGAGATGGTTATAGAGAAGAGTGAGGTGCAGCCGAAAATAGCTTTAAACATCTGCAGAGCAAATATACAGCGACATGGAAGCCTTACACTTTCAGGAGCGTTGTAGGAGTTATTCTGTCCAAAGTCTGCAGGTGCTCCCTTTCCAGGAGAAGGTTCTCTTTTAGAAAACCAAATTGAAGCAATAAAGTGAGTTCAAATCTCAGCCGGAGTTCAGCATGGAGTTTGCATGTTCCCCATTAAAATTTTTTTTAAAGGGTTCCCAGCTTCCAAAAACTTGACTTGTAGGATGAACGTAATTTGATTTGCCAATTAAAGGAGTATACTTGGTGTAAAACACTTTTGATTAGAGACTTGTATTGTTTTATTTTAGCATAACAAGCCCAAATCTAATAAGGTATTTGCCAGCTATCACAACCTCGCTTGTGCATAGATTCATGTAGCTGAGGCAAGTTTACTAAGGTTTTAGTAAAGATATACCTGTGGATTTAGTTTTTTTTATGTCAAAGATGTTGGGTGTTTTCTTTAGTGAATTTTATGTTCACATAATTGTAACACCAATACCCAATATTTGTTTTACAGGAGGTTTTCCAGTGCTATATTACTCTAAAAATGTACAATAATACATCGTCTTTGTTAATGTAACGTGAAAAAGTATAAGTATCGTCACACTTTGCCATAATTGTATTACTTTGCCAATTGTATTGCCATAAAAATTCCAAAGAAGTTGAAAAACTAACCACTGGACTTTGTTTTCAACATTTGAAGACGTTTCGCTTCCCATCCACAAAGCTTTTTCAATTCAAAATGTTTGGATTAGCTTTGAGTTCCAAGCTTTATAGAGCAGACCAACAAAGCCTTATTTCGGCTTAGAAAACGTGCTAACTGACTAGGCGAATTTTGAGATGAGTTGGGATGATACTCCCTTTTCAGAGGCATTGGCCATTATTGGGTATTGCAGGCTAGCAATAACCTCAACAACTCCCTTCTACTAAGGGTTGGACCTGTTTTTTCAGTTCAGATAGCATGTTTTGTAAGCCATAACAAGGCTTTGTTGTGCTAATCTATAAAACGTGGAACTCCAGACTTTTTGAATTGATAAAGCTTCCTGAATGGGAGGCGAACATCTTTAAATTAAAAAAAAACAATCCACTGGTTTTTAAACTTTTTTTTTTACTTTTTTTGGAATGACTAAGACCTGGAAGACTGAGAATCTTCACCAGTGTATTGCAATATATATGTATATGTGTATATATTATATATAATTGTGTGTAAATGTTTATATATGTATATATATATATAATATATATATAATATATGTATATATATATATATATATATATATATATATATATATATATATATATATATATATATATATATATATATATATACACATATATATAGAAAAAAATATATATATATATACTGTATATGTATATACAATATATATAAATATGTGTGTGTGTGTGTGTGTGTGTATGTATAATATCTGCTTCTGTCTCCTTGAACCCCAGTAGGCCTCAGCAGATGGCCTCTCACACTAAGCCTGGTTCTGCTGGAGTTTTTCTTCCTGTTAAAAGGGAGTTTTTCCTCTCCACTGTTGCTACAAGCATGCTTAGCGTGAGGGACTGCATTTGAGTCAATAAGTCGATGCAATCAGCTGTTTTTTTCTTAGATAGGAAACTTTAATCAATTTGACTGTATAATCTGGTGAACTGTACAGGGCCTTGAGATGACATGTGTTGTGAACTGGCACCATATGAATGAACTGAATTGAATTATATATATATTTATATATATATATATATATATATATATATATATATATATATATATATATATATATATATATATATATATATATATATATATTTATTTATATATATATATATATATATATATATATATATATATATATATATATATTTATTTATATATATGCCTTTATATATATATATATATATATATATATATATATATATATATATATATATATATACTAACCAACCAGACATCGTGTTGATCGACAAACAGCAGAAGAAGGCAGTAGTGATAGATGTGGCAATCCCAAGCGACAGCAACATCAAGAAGAAAGAACACGAGAAGCTTGAGACTTACCAAGGGCTGAAAGAGGAGCTAGAAAAGATGTGGAAAGTAAGAGCAGCAGTGGTGCCGGTGGTAATTGGAGCACTGGGGGCTGTGACCCCCAAACTAGGAGAGTGGCTACAGCAGATTCCAGGTAAAACATCAGAGGTCTCTGTCCAGAAGAGCGCAGTCCTAGGAACAGCTAAGATACTGCGCAGAACCCTCAAACTCCCAGGCCTCTGGTAGAGGACCCGAGCTTGAGGATGACACATACCACCTCACGAGGGGTGAGAAAACAGTTTATTTTTATTTTTATATATATATATAAATGTGTATATATATAGATAGATAGATAGATAGATAGATAGATAGATAGATAGATAGATAGATAGATAGATAGATAGATAGATAGATAGATATCAAATAAAGAAAGAAGTAAATGTAGTCTAAAGCTTCATTACTTGCTATTAACACGCCATTGAACGGTGTTTGAGTTGTTTTGGTGCAGTACTGCTGTATCTGTTCACACTGTGGTGGCAAAGCTTTTAGTGAGTCAATCGCCTGTGGCCTTTGTGTCCGCTTCCACAAGCAGAGGTTTGTCTCTCAGGGTCCTCGCTCCCAGATTAATCCTAATCCCTTTCAAAACTTTGACTCGGGTTGTACTTAATCCTTGACGAAACCGAAACCCGCTCCCCTGTGAAGATGAGTGTGCTCTCTGCTGTCGTGGCGTTTCCCTCCCAAGCCATCACCCTTGTTCAGGAAACCGCCTGCATGTGTTGATTGCATGTTTAGGGATCGAAGTGGTTGTGTTTGTGTGGAAGTTGTAAGGAAATGGTTAGCCTATGTGGTGAACGTCAAGCCATCTGTATTGCGGATTTGGTGCTTGTGTGTGCGTCTGTTTGTCTGTGTGCATGCGGTTGTGGTTGCAGCCCTTTTTGTGGACAGGGTGATCAGAGTCCCCTGGTGGCATCATGGGGACGAGCAACTGAAGGAAATCAGGGCACTCTAAATTTGTCACTGCAGCATAACCCACTTAATGAAAGAATACAAGCTTCCTTGTATGCACTTTCCCTCCGACTGCTCGGTGCTTGTGTATATTTTTCCTTTTTTTTATCACACAGGCACCCATGTTGACAAGTGTTAACTGGGTAATATGGAAATCAGAAGGCAACGAGCACATGTTCAAATGAGTCAGTGTTTTCAGTTGTCAGCCTTTGCATGGGTGTTTTCCTTTGCAGATTGTGTAGCCTCTGCTCAGGAGCGCTCGGCCTGGATTATGTTGTTACGGTTTACGGAGGCAGTTGAGGGAATACCTCCAGCTAGCACATCCGAGACAGAGGAAAAGATTTGTTTGCCCTCAGGCTTCTGCAGGGGTTGCAAGATAGTTTAAACCCAGCTAAAACCCCCTGTATGCTACAGACACCTGAGAAAATATTTTTTTTTACTGCATTTATGTTGGTAAATATCTCCTTTAAAGACACTTCTAAGTAAAGAAATTGTTCTATTAGTTAAGAAAGTGTACAAGCAAAAAAAAAAAACATTTAACAAACTGTTTTGTATTTAGAGTAATTAAATGATTCTAATATATACTAAATCCACATTAATTAGAGGTGTGACAATACATCCTGCTCACTAGATGAGATAATATGTAAAAGTGGATTTAATGTTTTTTTTTTTTTTTGCTTCTCTAGTTCTTATTAGAGATGCACTGATACGATACCTGGATATTGGCTCTGATATTGACTAATTAGATGCATCAGATATTGGTGATTTGAAATCAGATGTCAGAGATCCATTCCAATCTGTTGATTGTTTTCTTTTTTAACAATGTTTATTTAAAAGTTAAAGCCTTCACTCAAATGGTAAAAGATATGGACCGTTTCTCAATTCCCAAGAATTAGGTTAATTTTTAAATTAACCTAAAAAATATAAATTTTTGGATTGAAAATGAAATAAAATGAAGGTCTTATGACTTTTGAAACTGATTTTTAAAGAAGTGGTTCAGTTAAATGAATGTATTTAGGTACATTTTTTAATTGAATGCTTATTTTTGGATTGAAAATAAAATAAAATAAAGGACTTATGACTTTTGAAACTGATTTTTAAAGAAGTGGTTCAGTTAAATGAATGTATTTAGGTAAATTTTTTAATTGAATGCTTATTTTTGGATTAAAAATAAAATAAAATAAAGGACTTATGACTTTTGAAACTGATTTTTAAAGAAGTGGTTCCGTTTAAATATTCCAGTTCAAGTTTAATCCGTGGAACTATTTTAAAATTAAAATATAATAATAATAATATAAAGTAGATGAACATGTATGGTCAAAATTGCTTAAAAACAGATAAGGAAACTTCTTAGTTTAGTAAAGACATACTGTAAAATCTTTAGTCATGTCAACCTAACAGTCATGTCCAAAAACAGCTTGTTATGTTTTTATGACCGGAATTGTGGAAAACAACTCGTGAAGTTGGACCAGCTAGAAGAGCGAGGTGCTCGAGAACGCTGGGACCCTTTTTCCAACTGGATCTCCGCTATTTTTGACCCTCATGTTCCTCAGTCGTCGGACAAACTCGCCCCCACATCCTCTCCGCCTCGGCCGTGTCTAGACCCACACCATAAATCAAAAATGTCTGCGTCAAGCTCACTGTGACACACTGCTGTAAGAGTATAACCAGGAAGAGAGGTAGGAGGGCAAAATAGGTATAGCGCCACCGCAGCACGGGAGGGAGAATTACGTCCAGGAGCAAATGGATAAAAATAGACTGGAGGAAAAAAAAACATGAATTGATACTCTTGCGGACGTGTCGATGCATCGGATCGTCGGCTGTTGGATCGATGCATCGATACAAAACGATTATTGTTTACACCCCTACAGGAAATAAGATATGCATAGAGTAGAGCGGATGTAGATTAGACCAATCAGAGGCCTCCTGTCTGAGGTCAACTACAATTTAGGAGTGTCTGCGGAGGGGGCGGGGGCATATTTACATTCACTGCGACACACGCAGACAACCTGGTTTCTGAGTATAAACCAGCCTTAGGTGTGTCTACCATATTGGATCAGTCCATTTGCTGCACAGGTTCAAAAAGGTTGAAACAGACAACAGCAAACCATTTAAAAACAAATAGTGCGAAGAGCAGTGTTGCCAACTTAGCACATTTGTTGCCACATTTAACGACTTTTCAGACCCTCTAGCACTTTTATTTCAAAAAAGCGCCTAGTGCGAAATCTAGCAACTTTTTTTCTGCTACTGGAGACTTTGGCGACAACATATAAAAGGAGCAAACTCTGCTCTCCACTGCAAGCAGATTGGTAACCCCGCCTCCTGCTCTCCTCTATCTTGTCTGCTGTCATGATTCATGCAGCTATTATTTCATACGTTTGAAAAATAGAGAACAGATAAGCAGATCATGGCTTGTCTACAGTGAGAAGAAGGACTGTCATTTACTTTTGCCGCCGCCTTTTTGGAAACACAGGAAGGAGCAATCAGCTAAGTGAGCTTAGTGATTGGAGAAAATCTTTCATTCCTTTTGAGACGGCATGAAAAGTCAACTTTGTACAAAACATAGAGAGGAAAACACCAAGAAAAGGGACATTAATGCAGGGACAAAACATAGAACAATGGATGTCTATTCTATTAAAATTTCAGTATCTGTGTAATGGGTCTGTTTTATGTGTTGTCTTCTCAGTTCAGAGGATCCCCTGCCTGTCTTTGCCTAGGGCCCCCAATTTCCTAAATCCGCCCCTGACGCCATCAGTGAAGCTAAAACTAATTTAGCATATTTACAGACCAACTTTTTTCATCTTATTCGATTACTAGATTAGTTGAGGAGCAAAATGGATGATGTGATCCTACTAAAATGATAGATGACTGCTTTGCACACATTCATTCAAAGTAAACTTTATGATAAAACATAAATTTGAGACTTTTATTACCATTTTCACAGTCATAGATGTACAAACATTTCTGTAATGTTTAGTAAAAAATTACTTTATGCTACTGTAACATCTGACTGTGGTGAAACTAATAAAATTTCTCTATGTGAGATATCAGGGACTCATGGTAAGACACCGGTGACCCACAATTTAAACTGTATTTATTTAGGTTTTGTTGTTTTGCTTGAGAACAACGTTTGATGTAATCCTTGTGTTGAAGAAGTGACATAAGAAAGTGGAAAAAAAGTATTATTTGATTCTACCAATAGCATTAACACTTTTTACCATTTATTAAAAACCCAGTATTACATATCATGTCAATTGGCGGCTAGATAGTTTGTTATATCTCTGCTGCACCTTTGTTTTAGGGATCTAGTTTTTATAATCCTTTCTAATCACTTTTGTAAAGATCTCTTTTGGACAGTAAATTAAAAGTCCAAAGAAATGTCTAGGAATAGGAAATCTTTCTTTGTCTCCTTGAGACCGAAGGTTCTGTAAATGTCTTTCATGTGCGACTTAAAAGTCCTTGTTAAACAGCCATACCTGTGCTTTGTCAGCATATTGAAATAGTTCTTTGAGTAACTGTCCCCCAGGGGCCTGTTTTCTGGGGCCCATATAGACACTGTCCACCTTTGTGTTGGAATTTGAAGTGAGAAAAGAGAAGCCTTGTGAACATTTATATTCTCTATGAAAGGAGCAATTCTAAAAGACGCTAAAGAAAGTATAAAAAAATATTTGTGGGTCTTCTCTTTTTATTATAATAGATTTTTTTATACCATCACTAAATACACTTTAAACCAGTGGTGGCTTGAGGAGTTTTCTCCAGAGGGGGGCTATAAATTCAAAACAGACATACCAAAAAACAATCAAACGTATTCTAATTTATCATTCCAGTATATTTATATTAATTCCAACAACAACAAAAAACACTTAATTTCATTTACAGGTTTACTTTTTGTACAAAATGTTACCCTTCTTAGGCTTTGTCAAGGCAAATCTGTGTTTTACAGTTTTGAATGCTTTATTATTGTGGCACAAACCTAAAAAAAAAGTTATGTACCAGTTTAATCATGGAGAAGCTATTAGCTTTATTTTTTTAATCCATAACTACTATGTATTTTCTGAGAATGTGTTTATTTAAGAGCAATTATGCATATTTACTAACGCCTTGAAAAAGTACACTATTATATTATTTTCCATGTGAATCCCAAGTTGTTTAGCTTCTTGCCTATTCTAAAAAGTGCTTTAAATCCGTCCTACCTGTCTTTATCCATGCTGGGTCAGACCATGACGTTTTAAAAAGGAGGCAGAAAGCAGAATAAAGCGCAGGGATTGACGTTAAGGATTTTTACCACTTGCCCTTTGGGCAAGTGACTTTCACATTTCATTTGCACAGAAACAATTTTTACTTGCCCAGTATAATGTTTGCTAAATATAGTTCCTAATATTCATTTTTGTATATATATCAATGAAACATGTTTGTTTTTTAAATGTTTTTTGTAATTCAGTATTTTTTAAGTTTACAGGTTCCTGGTGTGTATATGCATGCGTCAGATAATGAACTCAAGCCTACATTACCGTGTTAACATGCTTTTCAATCCTTCCTGCACATTCTTTTCAAACTAAACGTTGCTCTAAACTCTCTAAACTGTTGTGTGCTTGTAAAAATAAAATTATAATGTTAAAAATCTAAAAAAATCTTGACAGGTTAAAAACTTAAGATAAATCACATACAGAAGTCAATGTCACAAATGAATAACTTTTGTTTTAGAGTCACAGTATGTTTATACAAGATAATACTATTAATATAATGTGACTTTTCTAGAGAATCATTATACATAGTTATTTTATACAGGGTTTCCACAGCCTTACATCATTTCAGAATTCCCTGACTTTTAACTGACTCAGGATTAGTTTTCCCTGAAAAAATAAATGCAGCAACAAGACAATAATAATAACACAACAGGTCACAAATTTAACATGTTTAGCTCTATAACATTTAAATGCACCTCTCCAATGTCTAAGAGAAAAAAATTTAATGAACATTTTTTTAATGTATGACCTGCATCACTGTACAGAAGACTGCCATATCATAGTGCTTTCTAGCTTGTTTGTCGTTTCGGTAACTACATCAAAATTACCGCTAGGTGGACAAAAATCACGCCATCTAGTGGAAAATCACTCGGCTTTTTCAAATCACGCGAGAATGTGTCCAATACAACAAAAATGGCGCCGGCAACGCTTGTGGGTCGTTTTCAGCGAATTTTGGTGATTTTAAAGTAATTTCTAGTTATACATAATTTTTTTTGCCATTTTGTACTCTCCCGACAATAAAAACTACTTGCCCCGGGCGATCGGGCGATGGTTAACATCGAGCCCTGAAGCGTAAGCCTTGCTGCATGCAGTTAGCTAAGGCTTGTAAGTGTGCCGTCTCCATCTGTCTTTTGGACTCCTGATTAATTTTGAAATTCGGTTGATCAGGTCCAAATGCTTTCACCTCCAGCTTCTCTTCATTAATTAAGTACTTCACTTAATTAAATTTTTCATGCTCCCTTTCTCTCTCTCTCTCTCACCAATGATCGTCTCCAACTTCCATGACCTGACCTGTCAATCAGCCGCACTATAACTGTGACGTCAGTTCCTTTCAGCTCACGGTGCAGGAGAGCTACACCCCGAGATCTCCTTTCATTTAGTTTTGCAAAGGCGGTACTGCACATGAACAACTTTCAACAAGAGCCTATGGCCAAAGATATTTTGAGCCCCAGGGCGGAAATACGTCACCAATCCTACAACATCTTTAATCATCCTTAACCTTTCAAAACTCATTTAAAAGCGTTTACAAATAATAACTCAGGATGCATGAAAATTACACTGGTAAAATGTTTAATTCAGTTCACATGAGCACAAGGCATGTCTGCTGATCGCAGTTATGTAATTGGTCAATGTGTGCAAGCAACATATTCTCATTATCAGTTCGTATGAAATCGTACGAAAAGTTATGCAAAGTATTTCGTACGTTTTGGACGTTTTTCCTCGGAAAAACAGATCAGTGCGCATGCGCAGCCAGACAGACGAAAAAAGCAGATCCGCGGACGGACGTAAAACTGGGAAAAACAGTGCAATAATTACTTCTTGATGTATCTAACTAGGTTGCTTGCTGTTTTCTATCTTAGGGTTAGGGTTAATTGTATGTTAAATTCTATGTCATTGAATGATGCGTAAGATGCGCATGCGCAAGGATATCTTGTCTCGAGGCAAGACGTAAAAATACGACGAAAAAAACGTCAAAAACGTACAAAATTACTGTGCATAACTTTTCGTACAATTTCATACGAACTGATAATGAGAATACACTGGTGCAAGTATTGCCCGATACAAGAAAAAAACGTGAGCTGAAAAAATAAGCCGCCCGATGTATCGTTCTGTCTCTACAATTTGTGGTCTAGAAATAAAACACACCTATAATGAGATGGACAGCTTCAGTAAAACAGTTACATTAAAATTGCAACCTTACAGCTAAACAGGAAAACACCAATTAGATTCTATTATATTTCCAAATTTTTATTGAGCTTTTATAGAATCAAAAAGCAGTTCAGACCACAAGAGAAAAGCAGGGTTTGTAAACCTCATATTTAACAATTTTTAATTGTCATGAATAAATAAATACATATGAATAAATAGCACATGTACATATTGGTTGCTTTATGTTTAGAGGTTTTCAGATGAACATTTCTTCATGGTTGCCTGATGTTCATATGTCTTTGTTTTTGTTTTTTTTATTCATTAGTTAATCAGTTAACTTGGGCATTCCTCAGGGAACAAACACAGGCTTGTTTTTCTGTTTTTTTTTCATGCGGAAGGGGTGGGGGGGATGGAGTTATTCTAGGTATGCATGCTGCCAGCCTCCATCTGCATCCCATTCCTTTTTTTTGTGTTTCTCTTCACACATCCCCTTTATCTTCAGAATATTAAAGCACTGCACTGTCAGGAGCAATTGTAAGGATTGCTCCCCAAATCTTTTTTGCATGACTGATTCCCTTTTGTTTCATCACGCTTATTCATCCTCTACAAATTGTCTTAAATATGACATGAGGGGGGAAAAGTGGAGGGGTGGGGTGGGGGGGGGGGGTGGGGAGTGTGCAGATGAAAAAGATAGGGACATAGGGATGAGGGAGGTATATGGTGCATAGGCATATGGCAGTCGTTTAAAAAAAGAACCTTTGGTGAAGTGCTCCAGGGCTTTGGGGGAGACTTGTGAGGGCATAAAAGAGAGAAAGTAGAAGGGAAACAGAAGTGACATAAAAAAGGGAGGACAAGTGAGAAATATAAATGCTAAAAGGTGGAGAAAAAAAGGAGTGAGGGGGAGAAAAGTGAGAAGAGAGATGGGTGAATGAGAGAGGGAAGAGAGGGAGGGAGAAAGCGCTGGAGGGGTGATATTTAATGTGATAAATGAGTTGTGACAGTCCGCCTCTAACCCCTTTCCAACCAGCAAGGCGGAGGACTACAGAAATAGAAAGCATTATGGGTAAAAGGGCATATACACCATTATATATGTATATAGAAAGAAAACCGTTCTGTAGGAATGCAAAGGTGGAGGGAGCTCAGTGCCAGCAGAGGGACATTCATAGGCAGCATTATAGCGAAGGAGGGAGTGGTGATGCATGCTTATAGCCTGTAAAAGCTCTGAGTGAAGCAAAGCAATTTGGGTAAAGGACACACAACATCATGGCGAGGGGAAAAAAGGAGAAATGCAACAGTGGAGGAAGGAGGGGAAGAGAGGCGATGCAGCAGTGGCTTAATCATTCACTCTCTGAGAATGCAAAAATAAAAAGGGGGGGTGAACCAAAGCTGAAAGACAGAAAATGTAAAGAACAATCCCCCATGTTGGATTTACTAGAAGTTTTCCATGTCTCATGCCTATAAGGGACAGCTAATTATGCCTTGTCATTACGCAGCATGGAACGCTAGCAGGAGGCTCTTGCTTGCTTTGTGTTCACGTTAGGTAGTCGTTGGGAGCAATGGCAGTGCTGGGCCATCTGCTGCGGTTGTGGTCTATGCACTGGAAGGCAGAGGGTCCAGAAGACAATGACAGCCACTGTAGTTGGAGGTTGGGGAGTGGAAGCCTGGGAGATGACTCATGGGGAGGAATGAAGAGGGGAGAAAGAAAGAGGAGGGGAGGGCCGCCAAGTTTTGAGGGAGACTAAAAGTCGGGAGCGAGAACAGACGGGATGTGAGCCACCCAATGGCTGAAGATCACTATTTGATCTCCCCTCAGTGACCTTGAACACTACCCCTTTCCTCCTACTTCATAGTTTCTCATCTTCTTCAACTCTTTTCTCTTTTCTTCTTCTCCTCCCTCCATACCTTTGCCTGTGAAACTGTGGTGCTTGGTTTATGGCCGCAGGCCACAGAGTGATCAAATGTGGCGATGATGTCAATCCATTGCTGTTGGGGGAATACAAATTTGAATCAAATTATCAGCATGCTTGTGCAATAATATGCTGGAGTGATGTTAAACCAGCTTTAACTTTTCTTTCTTTTTTTTTTCTTCCTTTGCTTTCCAAGCAGCAGTGAGGACAGCAAGATTCTCTCAGGAGCCCGCAGACCAGTCGGTGGTGAGGGGCCAGAGGGTGCTCCTGTCCTGCGTCGTCTTCAACTACTCTGGCATTGTTCAGTGGACCAAAGATGGTCTGGCTCTGGGCATCGGAGAGGACCTGCGGGGTAAGACTTGTTATGTCGTCCTTAGGCTCTCCTTTCATAACAATGAGTTCAGATTTAAAGCTACTTTGAATTTCGTTGAACTGAAAGTACTGAGGCTGCACTTTTAAGTTTGGAATCTGGACTTGAACTCACTCCACATATAAAAAAATTCAGACAAAACATTCTCCTCTGCTTAGCCTTAGGGTAAGTTTACTAAAGTTCCTACAATGTTTTACATACCAACACCTCTGGAGCATTGGACATATACCAGACAACAGAAATAGGAGTTTAAAGAGTTAATACAATTTAATTATTCTTCAGTTTTAAATAAATGGATTGGATTTTTGAAGGTTGGGATATAAAAATGAGCAGACATGTCAATAGAAGTTAAAATTTACAGTGAGAATGTCTGAAGTTACATACCTACCATTATGACCATTAGTCTAACTGGTTTGTGGTATATCTACCTTCTGTAAATGTGTGCCTACGGTGCTAGGAAGTAGAAATAACAGCAGCAGGGAGGTAATCTGAGTACTAACCATATCAACTAGCGAATCCCACAGGTTCTGCTGAATTTCCAGATGCAAATTTTGAACCTAAAGCTAAATATAGCAAAGTACTTATTTACTGCTCTTCTCAAAATCACAGTAAACTAATTGGTATTACCCTCTTCATTAGATAGCACAGTTACATTGGAGAAACCAAAGAACAAGGACACAAACAAAAGCACAACACAGGAGAGTCAGCAGCTCTGGGAGAGATTCTGCAGTCCACTCGCACAAGAACAAAGGTCACACCTTTGTTTTAGAAAATTATCAGATTTTGGACAGAGAGGACAGATGATTTGAAGGAGGGGCTAAGGAGGCATCACTGAACAAGGGGGATTGCCGTTCTAGTTTTTAGTTGTCTTCTATTCATTCCTGGAACTTATTACAAAGAAGTTACATAAGCACACTCACCATAATTCAAATGGCCAAACACAAAACCCATACACAACAACAGACTCCCAACAACCAATGAGAACAACGGGTAGGTCTTTGAGTCCAGTTACCTCTGGTTTAAACCTTTTTTTTCTAGTTGCCGTGACCCAGATGACAGAATTTGCACTAAGAGAAATAAGACAGGGGAGGGTGTTACTCTAAAATATGAAGGCACAAGCAATGAATTGGTTAAATATAAATGAAAATATAGAATTGATTTATCATGGATCTATGCTATTGTTAGTAACATAACTATATTAGAAAGAAACCCCCAAAACTACAAAAAAATAGCAACTCAGTTCAACAGTGAAACGCCCATGCTCACCATGCAGGTATCAGTCGGATGGTAAAAGAAGATGAAGAAAAAGAAATTTAAATTGATGAAATTCTTTGCGAAAACCAAATACTTGGAATACATTTTACTAAGCCTTTGGGTATGTGATCGAAATTCTTGTCTTATCTGGCTAGCATTCCCCAACACTTAGATATGTGCTATGCTCTAGGAGTTGGAAGGTCACCAGGAGAATTTGAGGTTTCTCTTCTACTTTGATGTACTTTTATTCCACCTAGACATTTGGGAAATGGCTTTACTTTCCTAATGGTGAGTTCTTTGGTTTTTTGGGGGATTTTTTTTGTGTGAAATCATTGGTTTGCAGTATCTAATTTAGCTGTTTGGTTGATTAAAAATGTCAAAGGGTACAATGAGATATTCATTAAGATACTTAGATGGGAATGGGGCATTGCAGGCTCACAAAAGAAGCCAAACAACACCCATTCAAAAAAGGGATGACGTTTTTGTCAGTTTCAATATGCATGTTTCCTAAACAAAAACAAGGCTTTGTTAGGCTACTCTATAAAGTCTCGAACACAAAGCTATTTCTGACATTTTGAATTGAAAAGGCCTCCTGGATGGGAAGCGAAACGTCTTCAAACTTGGAAACAAAGTCCTGTGGATTGTTTTCCACTTTTTGAAAGGATTCAATAATATACTTGTTTACTAAACCGAATAAGATCGTTTCTGTTTTCTGTAACCGTTATGGAGAAGGCAGCGGTTGAAAGTAAGCCATACATGGCCCCACAAGCTGTTAGAGGCACACAGCAAATATGTCCCAGTTGCTCAGCAGGAGGCCAAACCAAACCTTTTGCGAGACAGATATAAATAAAAGCAACAGTGATGGACCTACATTAGATTAGATTCAACTTTATTGTCATTGCACAGGTACAGGTACAAGGCAACGAAATGCAGTTTAGGTCTAACCAGAAGTGCAAAGCAGCAAGTGCAGGATAAATAATGGTTCTATAAATACAGGGCATGGGTTCTACTGAATAAGTATAGAGATGAATATCATTATAAACAGAATCTTACTAATAGATGAATATAAAATATAGATATAAGTCCATGTTGAGGGGGTTTGAATAATTTTACAAGTGTTATATACGCTGATGACACTGGTGCTATTGCTGGCTGGTATAAGAAAAGCTATATTCATGTTAGGATAATCTAACAGACGTTTCTTAATGACGATAACCCCCCCACCCCACATCCCATTGTGCCAAAATGTGCTAATTTTTAGCTGGATGCTAAATTTGCCCAGCTTCAGCACTCAGTGGGAATTTTCTCTGCTCCCTCCGGCAGCGTTTGCAGACTGTCAGCTTGGCTCAGCTGCATCACGTCATCGCCTCTGTCAGACCAGCCACTGCTGCTAGCTGAGGGGGTTGGCTAATACTGGTTAATGTCCGGTGTTCGTTCAGGGCTATATGTTGCTGAACTCATGTAGCCATGCAGCAGCTCCGTTTTTCTCTCTCCGAGCGTTTTCTTTCCTTTCTTTCTTTCTTTTTTTTTTCCACCCCGGCGATTTTCCACTTTGATTTTGTATGACTTGGGCAAAACTCCAGCGAAGTGATTCATTTGAGTTACAACACTGGTTTGAAACAGAGGGGGTTGCGCAGTTACAGATCAAAACATGTGGCCAGATGTGTGACTGATAGTCCCAAAGTGAGGTTTCACTCTTAGTGATATGTGGTTGCTTCGTATTTGTTGTTGTTGTCTCTATGTCTACTGCAGTTTTGTTCTCCTTTCTTTCTTTCTTTCTTTCTTTCTTTCTTTCTTTCTTTCTTTCTTTCTTTCTTTCTTTCTTTCTTTCTTTCTTTCTTTCTTTCTTTCTTTCTTTCTTTCTTTCTTTCTTTCTTTCTTTCTTTCTTTCTTTCTTTCTTTCTTTCTTCTCTACATCACCTCATCTCTATGAAGCACTGTATACTAGGATTTGGGACTCTCTCCTCTCCTCTGTCTGTCATGCTATTCCTGTGTGACCTCCTCCTCTTAGATCCCCTGTTCCTCTCTGTCCCCGCTGCTCTCGTTCTTTTGCTGCCTTTGTTGCACTGAGCCCTCTCCGGTTCTTCTTTTAACTTGTCCGTCCTGTCACTCATCAGTCCTCACTTTTAAATCTCGTACTCCTCTTTTTCATCCCTTCCTTCTCTTCTGCTGCCTCTCCTTTCTCTGTTTTTATCACTAAGGTTTAATCTTGTTATTACTGTAACGGCTGTAATCTCAAAAGAAGAGCTTTGTGAAAACGTGAATGAACACATGCCCTCTGTCCCTGCACGCTCCCATGCATGCGACACTCTGCATGCAAATGCATGCATATAAAAGGCGGCATGCACAAATGCAGCCAGAGACGAGGAGACAGGAGGTTTGGGCGAATAGTGCTGTCAGGAGGCTGCTCACGTAAACAAGCCACAGAGAGGTTCATGTGGCGATCTGGGCGACAAATTCAAACAAGTTCTGCACTGTGGACTGAAGTCGATTTTTGTCCTATAAAACCCTCCTGTCATAATGCTTTACCCCTCACTTACCTGATGCTAGTGGAGAGCAGGAACGCCACCTGATGGCGAGAATGCACAGCAGTTGCACAGCTGGACCTGCCGTTGGATGGGGGAAGGGACACGCTGTGTGTTTCTGCATGAGTGCATGTGCTTATTTTTGTGCAACTTTGTCGAATGTCATGAGGCCACGCATATCTCTGGTGTCCTTTAGGCAGATGCTAAAAGAGAGAGATTAAAGCGGCAGCCGTGACACAGATCTGATGTTTCCTAATCAGTGGAAGCAGAACAAAGCTGCATGGTGTCTGAGGAGCCTTAGGCAGGTTACTCTTTGGTCGTAGGGAATTGAAGGGTTAGATTAATTTATATATGAGATGCAAAATGATGCAGCAGCCAGCAGCAGAACAAGAAACAGCTAAAAATTATATCAAACTCATTCTGGTCTCTGAAGGATATACGATTTCTTTCTAGAAGTTATTGCTCTTGTTAAAAATCTCTGTGTGTCTGTAGCCTGGCCCAGGTACCGTGTACTGCGAGTCCAGGAGCTGGGTCAGTACAACCTGGAGATCCTTTCTGCCGATCTATCCGACGATGCCCTGTATGAGTGCCAGGCGCCTGATGCTGCTCTGAGATCCAGAAGGGCCAAACTCACCGTCCTCAGTATGTCGCAGTTCCATATGTCGCTTTGCTGTTCTGTTTGGGTTTCTAACCGGCCTGCCCCTCTCTCTGTCCTCCTCACTAGTCCCTCCGGATGATCCCGTTATCGATGGAGGACCGGAGGTGTTGCTCACCGCGGGGGAGTCATACAACCTCACATGTGTGTCTCGTGGAGCTAAACCTCCCTCAATGGTGGAGTGGCTTAAAGACGGTCTGCCTGTAGAGGGAGCTGTCAGCACCACCGTGAGTTTCAATCACCTTTTATTTAAGACATAAAACTAGTCAGCATTTCCCAAAGAGTTTTGAATTCTTTTTCTTTTGCCTCCTCCCAGGAAGTGCTTGCAGATAGGAAGAGGGTGACCACACGGAGCCTACTTCCCATCCATCCCATTGACACAGATACTGGGAGGAACTACAGCTGTGTGGCCACAAACCTAGCTGCTCCCTCTGGGAAGAGCACAACCGTCACCCTTAATGTGCACCGTAGGTCATGTTGTTGTTTTTTTTTAACACAGGGCTGCAAATGAAACAATATACTGGCAGCTAATGTTATGCTACGTTCAAACTGCTCACGCTTTGGACAGCAGCTACTTTCAGACCGCAAGCAGCAGAGGCAGCAGAAGCAGTTAGTTTACATGCAAAACCAATGGTTGACACACATCAAGGCACATTGAAAGGTCCCGCAGCGCGTTTTGATCTGCAGGAGAAAAACCTCACGAGCTTCTGAGCATCTGAGGCGTGTGACACGCTTTAGAAGCAGCAGCTGCTAGAGTTAGAAAAATTTAACTTTTGCTGCTTGACGCGCCACATCAACCAATCAGAGAAGCTGATCTGGGGGCTGGCAGGGTGACAGATACAGCACTGCTGATGCAGAGAGTTAATATCACTCCTCTGAAACAGTGTATTAATGCCTAAATTAACTTAAAATGTCAAAACCTGCAGGCAAAACATGTTCACTTTATTCTTGTACCTGCAGTCTGGATTATGTATGTGAAAAATGCCTTCCAGCCACCGCAAACAGTAGCAGAAAACCGCAAAGAGGCGACCGGGCCAGAGGCTGCTGTTGAACGGGATTCCCAGTGACAGAGCACCACCGGTGTTCGGGGCAGGATCGTAATCTTGATGAACTGACTGCACAGATTAAGCTGTTAGGTGGACTTCCTAACTTAAAAATGTATTAAAACTACTTTTTACCCACGTATAACAGCAAATATAGCTGCCATTGTTACAGGCAAACAAAGGATGGGGTAGCTACGCCCAACGCGCATCAACCGTGCAGCTAGAACAGCAAAGATGCTTCAGCTGCGTGTCAGAACTAAACTTGTACAAGCATCAAAAATGAAGCAGCAGACGTGGTTTTGCTACTTCTACTACGTGAGGTCTGAATGTAGCATTCGATTTTTTCAGGTACCTATTGATGCACCTTGATGCGTGTCAAGCATGACTTTCCACCTAAACTAGCTGCTTCTGCTGCTTCAATCACGCGCGGTCTGAACGTAGCATTAAATCTAACCCCTTAGGTTTTTATTAATTACAGCCACAAATCTAAATGTGTTTCAGTTGGATTTTATGTGTTAGACAAAAAAATAAAACTTTATTTTTTTTTTTAAGTAAAAAAAAAAGAAATCATGGATTTTAAAATCTAAAAAGTGTGGCATGAAAACCTGTTTGTCTTTCTTTACTTTGATACATCTAAATACATTTGATACATCCAAATACATTTCAGTACAATTGGCTGCTTTCAGAAAACACAACCTAAGCTTAAAGTCACCCTCCCCACCTTAAAAGGTGGACCTGGTGGAAAACGCTTTGTCTTCATCAGAACTACAACAGAATGGTTCAAATTCAGACACATGAGCTAGAATTGACCAGAATAAGTCATGTAGGTACCAGATCTGACCTGAACTTTTTAGATTTTTATTTGTTGAACATTGTTTTACTTGTTATTATTCCTCCTCACAGTTATATTCTATATTCTTTGGTTCAACTATATGAATGTGTGTAGAAAATTGAAGGGGATAGGGATGCTTTAATAAAGCAAGGTGATATATAGACAGACAGAGTGTCTACTGCGTAAACAGCTGTAGGATCCATGTTGCCAGAGTCTCTTTGTTTTTCCAGATCCACCAACAGTGACCTTGTCCATTGAACCTCGCTCTGTCCTAGAAGGAGACAGAGTCACCTTCACCTGCCAGGCTCACGCTAACCCTCCTATTATGGGCTACAGGTCTGTTTTAGTCTCTTCTCTGTGCTTTGCTAACCAGTATTACAGAAAAACCCCAAATAACTTACAAATGCTGAAGATTTATAATTAAATGTGTAGGGGAGGATTTTAATTTTTCAGGTGGATCATCAAAATAAGTGGTGCTTATAATTGTTAATCATCCTGGTGATATGATTCATTTAAGGCCGTCCTAGGTGCTCATCCCCAGTTAGCTATCTTTTTTCTGCACGTGCACCTTTAGGCATATACAGTAGTAGCCATTCTAAATTTCCCCACTTTACTTGATGGGCCCTTGGCTGGTCCGCTAAGATTCCTTTTTTAAACATCAATCTTTGTACTTGAATATTCTTTCTGTCCTGATTTGTGGACATTAAGATCTAAAGAGAAACACCTTCTTCTGGTCAGACCCTGTAATTCAGGGAAAGGGTGGAGTCAGAGTAAAAAAATATGCACGACCAGGAGGAGCGGGTCACTTCAGTGGCTGGAAGTTGGCTGCCATTCGGCTGGCGTTTGACTGGGAAGGGCCATTTTGAATGGCTGCTACTGTATATGTGGTGAGCTACGGTTTCAGACAGTCATTGAAGCTCATCTTTCTCACCATGGTTCTTTGAAAATGGCTGAGGTTTGTAAGAGAAAAAGTGTCTACCAAGTGTATGAGAAGAAAAGAAAGGCCTCAGTAGAGGCAGATATATCCCATAATGCTTGCCCGTGCATTTAGCTATCGTTTTGTGCGTGAGTGAGCTACGGTTTCAGACAGTCATTGAAGCTCATCTTTCTCGTAAGAGAAAACGTGTCTATGAAGTGTATGAGAAGAAGAGAAAGGCTTCAGAGGACAGAAACAAGACCAGAGTGTTTTTTGGGAGATTCTTTCAGGCAATGGCATACACTGAAAGCAGGTTGCCATGCTATTTGGAAAAAAAAATCCATTTCAATTCAATGTAGTTTATTTCTATAGCGCCAATTCCCAACACGTCATCTCAAGGCACTTTACAGTTCAACCAGATCATACAGTGAAATTGATTCAAAGTTTTCTATCTAAGGAAAACCAGTTAATTGCATCGACTCATTGACTCAAATGCAATCCCTCACACTAAGCATGCTTGTAGCGACAGTGGAGAGGAAAAACTCCCTTTTAACAGGAAGAAACCTCCAGCAGGACCAGGATCAGTGTGAGCGGCCATCTGCCGAGGCCGACTGGGGTTCAAGGAGACAGAAGCAGAGATACAAAAGGCAGCTGTAAAAGGCTGCCCCATCCATTTCACATCACTGCTAGTAAAAGTTATCTACCTCTATTTTGTAACTTTCCAGGGTGGAAAAGTTTATTTATTTTGTAATTTGATGTAAATGCATCTCGGTCGGGATAAACAGGGCATGGGCTCGTAGTCCAAATCAGTTCCTGAAACACTTTACACTTGAGAGCTCTAAATGTACAGGCAAAAAAAGGAAAAATCTTGCTAGACGATAGCTTGTTTAATGGCATACTAAAGCTAGCTATAAAGACGGTTCTAGCAACAGAGACGCATGAGTTTACGTTCACAATATCTGTATTACGATTGGCTTTTTACATATTTTTTAACATGTTTGCTTATCATAAATACATTTTCAGTTAGTGGCAGGGGTCTGACAGTGGAAAAATTGCAAATCTTTAGGAAACTAAGCTTGGATGAGCGATGCGAACAGCAACTTCTAAACAGAGATTGCACGAGGAGAAATGGATTTCTTTATGCGTTTAATAAGCATTTCCTCTCGGAAGCGGCTGCAGGGTTGTGGACGCACAATTGTTTTATGAATTGGAGAGGAGTCTTTTAAAAAAGAGGAGCCTTTTACAAATTTCAAAAAATTTTTGAAAATCCTCCATTACACCTTTAAAATTAATTTCCATTTTCTTAAAACTTTGTTTCTGTTGATAAAAAAAGAAAAACTTAAATTTTTAACTCTTTTTAACGCTTTTTTCAAACCTAAAAAAGTGATTTTTTTCACTGGGAAAATGAAAGAAGGATTTAAGGAAAATGGTTTGAGGCACTGGATTCTGAGGTCCGGAGTTTTTACCAGTTTACTGTTCTCTGTGTGTAGTTCAGTCCCTTTTTCATCCCATGGGGCAAGAATTGGAAAATCCTCAATAGTGAAATGATGAAATAGATTTTGAAAATAGTAAAATGCTATTTTGTTTTGTTTTTTGTTATTGTTATTTTTAGAAAATCTTTCTTTGAAAATGTTGCCTTTAAATTATTGTTATTTTGTTTTATATTGAGACCATTTTGTTCCAGTGATACTGAAGCAAAGATCACATTTGAAATGGAACCAAAAAAAAACGTAAAAAAAAGATAAATAAATAATACTACTTTTAAAAGTATTTAATAATATGTATGGACATGTTGAACCAATATTTTAAATTATTAAAACTATTATTATTCCTTATTTTTTATTTATTTATTTCATTCTGTTCTTTTTGGGGGGAGTTGCTTATTATATGCTTTCTCTCAGTGGCAGCTGGTGGATTTTTTTTCTTCCGGGGGGGTGGCTATAACTTCAAAATAGATGTATACCAAAAACCAATCAAATTTATATGAAGGTATAACACTAGTATATTTACATGAATGCCAACAACAAGAAGTAGTATTATACATTATTTATTTTTTTTTTTTTTTTCTCCCTTTAAATCAGTGTTACCTGTCTTAATCCATTCTGGGTCAGATCCTGGAATCTGTGGCGGGAGTTGGTGTGTAAAAAAATGAGCTTTCAGCTCGGGCGCAGGAGAGCTACTCCCCAGGATGGTCCTAACTTTTGCATTAAAGACGAGCTACTGCACATGTACAACTTTTAATGAGTCAAGGCGGAAATATGTCAACAATCTGACGACGAATGAAACAGCTTTACTCGTCATTAAAGATAAAATATTTATCTTTAAAGATAAGTTTTTTCTCTCCACTGTCGCTACAAGCATGCTTAGTGGGAGGGATTGCATCCGAGTCAATGAGTCGATGCAATCAACTGGTTTTCCTTAGATAGAAAACTTTGAATCAATTTTACTGTATGATCTGGTTGAACTGTAAAGTGGTTTGAGATGACTCGTGTTGTGAATTGGCGCTATAGAAATAAACTGAATTGAATCTTGCACATCTAAAAATATATTAATATATTTTGAAATATTTTAAGTTTATGACATCATTTTTATTAGTTTTATTATATCCTAATCAAGGTCATTGGGTGAAGGGGCTGCGCCCTAGCATCCTCTATTGGCCAGCCGCCACTACTTCCTATAAAGGGTAGATAAAAAATGCATTTTTACTTTTCTGTGTGCCAGTGAATGCTGTTGAATGCTTAACCTGGAAGTGTAGAGAACATTATTCATAAATGGGATCCAACAGAAGACGATGAAAAATGAAAAATCTGAGAAAATAACCAAATTACATTATCGGTTCAACTTTTGCATACACTTTTTTAATGTTTTTTTTTTCAAAGTTCCACTTTTGAAATGCATGTCTTTGTTTTTACTAACATTAAAGGAAAAGTCTTTCTTTATGGTTTGAAAATGTAACCCCGTCTGTGTGAATCCTAGGTGGGCTAAAGGCGGTGTGGTGCTACAGGGAGCCAGGGAGAACGTTTTCACCACCAAGGCCGACCACTCCTTCTTCACTGAACCGGTCTCCTGTTTGGTTTTCAATGCGGTGGGGAAAACTAACGTCAGCATCCTGGTGGATGTGCACTGTGAGTCGCCGTGATCGCTGCTGCGTCTGATGGAGGAAACACACCTTCATTGGGGTTTCTCTTTATCACTTATTGACACAATGAAACATGATTTTGCATGTGCAAGACAGCAGCCTCAGTTTGCTGTATGAGGTCAAAAACATTTGCGCTGCATATTGTTTTTAGCTGGGAATTTACCGAGCTTCTGTTAAAAAGTTGCTCTTCTCATAGCTCATACAAGCTAACAGCTGAACTGTTGAGAAAACTCTTAATCATTTCACTGACTCTGCATCACACTAATAAAACCAATTCAAAGTTCTATATTTGCCCCATACATATTTAATGCTCTGAACTTCCATATCACTGTTTTTTGTTTTTTTGTTTTTTGCACCATGTTTTTTCTCCCACACTGTTTACATTTGATCATTGCAGCACTTTAAGGAATGTCATGAAAGCTGCACAAAATGTAATTTTGTTTTGTATACACTGTGTATACAAAATGACAATAAAAGTTGTCTAAGTCTAGTCTTACTGTGACTGAATGTCCGCCCTTACTCCTAAATCCCTCAATCGCTATATAGAGAGGGGACTATATAGTTGACTTTATAGCGACTTCAGTTAACTTACCAGTCGGACAGATGATCACTGCTTTTTGCTCCCCATTGGTCATTTAACTCCTCTACTGCGCAGTGTCTGCCCCATCTTTGTTAAATTAACAAATATTAATAAAACTAATAATTTTGAGGACATTCAATCCACTGACCATCAGCTATTTGAAACACGTCTGTAAGCTTTAGGCTAAATACACTTAACTTTGCTGTGTACCTTTTGCAGTCCTCTGCAGAAAGATGATCTAAATTAGTAATACTGACATCCCGTGGTTTCATCTTGTTAAAAGAACTTTCGTACCGCGGCAGCGTGACGTGTTCGCCTAGTAAAACAAACTTCTTTTTGCATGTGCAAAACTTCTGGAAGTAAACATTAACACTCAACATGTTTATAGCCTCACTAATTTATCGTCTCGATTCCTTCCTCCAGTTGGTCCTATCCTGTTGGTGGAGCCACAGCCAAAGACAGTTGATGTGGACTCTGATGTCACCCTCAACTGCAAATGGGCTGGAAACCCTCCGCTCACTCTCACCTGGTTTAAGAAAGGATCGAACATGGTAAGAGCTCAGAGTTCATGTCCTTCCCCCAGTCTTCCTTCTCCTGCTGTAATAGAAGTATCATCTGATTATATCTTTCCGTCTGGAACGCCTCTGAACATCGCTCACATTGTCTTACCTTTAAAATGTGTCTTTCTTCAAGAAAAATCCAACTTGATCCAATTCATTAACATCCCTAGAAAGTACTTCTTCCACAAACATTTAAAATTTCAGTTTTCTAAAGTAAACCTAGATGTGTTTTGTTTGGAGTAACATCGGCGTTTTTTATAAGTCTGCATTGTGTTTGATTGAAGCATTTATTGAATAATTTTAGTCGATTATTGAAATAATCCATAACTAATTTATTAATGATTAACTGGAGTATAGAGACTCTGAAACACGCCTTTAGCTGACAGAGCAACCTACTTACAACAGTAATTATACCAAAATTACGAAAATAAGACATAAATATTTTTTTTTTTAAATGTGTCCTTTAATATGCTCTACCCAGAACTCGGGTGGAAAAGCATTCGTTACACCTGGTTTGATTCTGTCATAAATATTCTTTAAACAGTAGTCGAGTTGTAAAGAAAAAAGAAGGGGGAGGGTGCTTTTTTTTTCTTTTCGTTTTTTGAGGTATACATAGCCTAATTAATGTTTATAATAATCTATTAATCTAAAGCAATATGCCCTTGACCAAGGCACCTTACAGTAGAACTGCAGTCAGTCCCTGGACTGGCATGGCTATCATTGCCCCTACATAGTTAGGGACTAATTTCCCACTGGAATCAGCTTCATAGTCATGGTAGGACACTTCTTTGATTTTACTTTGGAGAATCTTTTGGCAAATAATCTATTAAGATTTGGAACAAAACCTCAGAAACATTGCAATAGAATTTCTGAATCCTTTCAAGCCAAGTATTTTTTTATTCAAATTCAGTTAATTAAAATGAAACAGCTGAAATAATTTTTAAAATCTGAAAAAACTTACAAATTCAAATACATTAGAATTAGCCTGAAAATGAAATAAGCCTATAAAAGATAAAAATCATTTTACTCAACTTTCAACTATTCATTTAGAGTATTTATTTTACAAAATAGACTGTTTATCAGAACATAAGTATTGCTTCTATTGGCTAATTTAAAGCAAGGCTACATGCCGGCAATGAATGAGTTAAAACTATTCTAACAGGTCCGTCAAACTAAGCTATTTACCATCGACTGGAGGACAGGCATTATCTAGTGCCTTATAGCGCCTTATAGGACAGCCAATAGCTGCCTTTCTTGGTGGGGAGTTGGCAACACTGGTGAAGGGATGAGAGGAGCAGAGAAGAGAAGCTATTGAAGGAAAATTCTATATTTTGACCAAAAAAAAGTGTTTAAAAATGTGAAAAAACATAATTAAATTGAAATGGGTCTCAGAGTTCACAAAGTTGTTGTTCTCCGCACATCCCATACTGCTGAGTTCTTTCTATATTGTGGCATTTTGAAACCACTTTGTAAAGAAGAGCCAGCACCATTGCAGCTATGCAAAGTTCTGCAGGCAACAGTTAGGACAGCTCAGTGACAGCACTAGGGGGATAGTTCGGATATTAAAAAATATAGTTTTGACTAGTTCAAATGAACTGAAATATCTTGATTATAATTCTGGATGTGTGACAATTTAAATGACAAATCAGATGAAGTCATTTGAGGTATCTCAAAATGCATTTTGACTCCAAAATGTGATTAGAGATATCCTGAATATTTATTTTAACCTAGACATAATATAAAACTATAAAATATAATTAAGGGCACTCAAAATTTAGCAAATAATGTTTGTCTATTCTATTAAACTTTCTGTATCTCTATAATGGGTGTGTATTATGAGTTGTCTTCTGAAGTCAGAGGGCCTCATCCCTGTCTTTGCCTAGGGCCCTAAATTTCTTAAATCCGCCCCTGCTTCGATTCTCTCCTCCGGGTTTCATCTGTTGTGCCGAGAATTACCCACCCTGTCGCGGGAGCGTGCATCGCCCTAAACTCACACCCATTGACGAGAAAATGGAATTTAAACATATTTATGTTTTCAGCATGGATGCCTTTAAATTGATAGTTTTGGTGGACAGATGAATTCGAAATAATAGGGTTTTACTTTTACGTTTCAGTCGATGTGCTACAGTCAGTGTGCGATGAAAAAATTCTCTGCTCAGTGGATGCCAATTCCTGATTTTGCTATCAGCATCATTCTAGATCATTTCCGACACTTTATTTGTTTAACTTAGAACCTGGAACCTGCGGAAGATTCCCTTCCCTCCTTATTTTCACTCTCCCTCAAATCATGTTTTCTTTGCCGCTTGGCTGTAAGGCTGTTAAGAGCAGCGCCAAATGTTAAAAGGGCAATATTATTGCCATTACTTTTAATATATAATAGAAATTTTACACATTCAGTGATAAAATGTCACTGGGGATGGTATGGGGGGACGGTAATTTAAGAAGCGGGGATTTTTAAGATTTTTGTAAGAAGGGGGATGCCATCCCCCATCAACTCAAGTACTGCCTTTTAGGATCCTTTTGCTATCAGATTATTAATCGATTAATCAGAAAAATAATCTACAGATTAATCAATTAGCTAAATAATTGTAAGTTGCAGCCCTAATTTAGGCTCGATTTCAAAGAGCCTCTGTACTCGGGTAATAGTCAGAGCTGTATCCTGAACCAGAAGGCAGCACAGAAAATGCATCGAAGCCACTAAATACGTCCTAACTTGGCTGACACCCACGTCCGTATATTCAGGTGTTTCTCTCTCTGGGCGCTTTCACATTTAACCATCAGTTCCTCACTTCATTTACTGATGGATGTGGTTGCTAGGCAACTATGAAAACCCCTTGTGAGGGGTTAAGAACTGCAGCACGAGTTTACATTGTTAGTCAGATTGGGTCAGAGTAGTAGATCACGTTGACTGTAAAAAAATGAATAAAGTGTGTGTGTGCAGACAGAGCTGATCTACTGCGGCCCCTCGCGTCCTCCCATCCGCTCCATGCGGACGATTCGCCTCCTTTGCATTCATGATCACTTATCCCCCCCCCACAGGTCTTGAGTAACAGCAACCAACTGCATCTGAAGTCAGTGACCCAGGCTGATGCTGGCCAATACGTATGCAAGGCCATCGTCCCACGGATTGGAGTAGGAGAAACCGAGGTCACGCTCACAGTCAACGGTCAGAAAACACTCACATGGTTCAATTAAAGTATTTTCCTGTTGAGAAAGACATCTTTTTAGTAAATGGAGACTGAAAAAGGTTAAACCCCCTTTCGACTTCTCTGAAATGTACCGTTGGTGTGTTCACAGGTCCACCCATCATCTCTAGTGAGGCTGTCCAGTACGCTGTGAGGGGGGAGAGAGGAGAGGTGAAATGCTACATAGCCAGTACGCCTCCTCCGGATAAGATCGTAAGTGCAATTATTCAGCTTTTTGAAAAGTATTCATACAAGGATTATAAAAACCAATAACCTGCTTATTATTCATTATGGATTTATTGTTTCAATTTGTTCGAACCGATTAATTGGTAACATCCATTTAAATGGAATAGTTTTCGCTGTTGTAATGTTATTGCCGTCCACTAGACGGCGCCTATGGTCACATGCATGAGAGGCATTGCCAGAGTTGAGAAACCTGAATTGATCATAAGGCAGGTGTGGGATTATTTACACGCACGCAGAGTGCAAATAATGTGGTTTTGTTTCTAAATATAAGCACTGGATACACTTAAGTTTTCACCTTAATAGTCCCCAGAATACTGCTTCATCTCTGCTGTGCTCACAAGGTGACGGTATGACCGTAAAAAAGTAGAGTGCATTATGCAGGCTTTTGTGATTTAATGCACTTAATGCAGTCAAGTTTTAACATTCCTTTAACATTGTATCGTAGTTAGTGTCCACTTCATGGAAACAAAGTAACAAATAGTCAGTATGACAGTATGTTTGTGTCAAGATTTGGTTTGGAGGACCCAAAATGCAGAGGCTAACTGGCAGGGGTGAGATCTTAAAAGATTTAATGAAAGATCAGGCAGCAAAAACAGGTATCCAAAAGATCCAACATAAAAATCCAACACAAACCAGAACCATGGAGACATCAGGGGAAAACCATCAAGGAGCCAGGGTGAGAAAAGGTAAGATGAGGAACCAGCAAAGAGGGACTGCAGAGGGACTGTATTTATGGCTGACTGAACAAAGGAAGGACTAATGAGCTGATAAGGAGCAGGTGTGACTAAAGCTGATGAGGAAGGAAAAAGAAACACGAGTGGGCAACAGAGGACAGACAAAGAAAAACCTAAGGACCTTAAATGAATCCAGACATACCAATAAAGCTAGAAAACAAGGAAAAACCTGGATGAACTTGAAACTGAAAACTTAGAGAACAAACAACAGAACCAAGATTGTTACAGTTTGAGGACTCATTGACTCTCTGGAATCCCTTGCACCAACCATGCATGTAGTGACAGTGGAGAGGAAAACTCCCTTTCAACAGGAAGAAACTTCCAGCAGAACCAGGCTCAGTGTGAGCGGCCATCTGCTGAGGCTGACTGGGGTTCAAGGAGACAGAAGAAGATAAAGACATAAACAAAATAAATTCTTTGATGCCTGGGCCCCAGTAAATTCTATTGCTGTGTATCATGTGTGTTTGGATGAGTGTTCTGTCAGATCAGCATAACCCATCAGACCAGCATACCCATAGCCAACAGCATGCGCAAGACATCAGATTTGCATTCATCCCTTTTGTTTTGTACAAAAAATACACTTTAAACTACCTCGAAAGGGGCGTGTATCCCTTTAGCCAAGTACAAAAAAGACTATTTAAGGTCCGATCGCCATAAGCTTAAAAAACAATCCAAAAAGCAATTAATTAAACAGTTTTTTTGTGCATGACTAAAGGGATGTACACTCGTTGAGGTAGTTTAAAGTGTAAAGGAGTGGGACTGAGAATGAGGGTGAGATGGGGTGGAGTTGGATGAAAGCTTGCTTGCGTGCAGGAGAGAGATGCTAGGCAAGGAGCTAAATGAAGGGGATGTTGTAAAATGATTGGCGGGAGCTGAACAAGGGACATTGCAGGTGGTTCAGGTGAAGCTGATAAGAATCCTCCAGATTAAATGTACACAACAAATTTTATCGACAAACCTGTTGAAAACGGTTAATTCTTATGTGAAAATGATTTGAAATCTAAATCTGAGAACCCTAGTTTTTATTTCTATTTATCTCCCTCTGAACTTTGTTGAACCATCATTTATTACAACTACAGCAAATTAATGAATATCCCAGCTTTTTACGGCCTAAATCTGCAAAGTGTTTTAAAACACCAGCTTTAAGTCTTGCTACAGATTCTCAATTTGTCAATAAAATGCCCCTCATTTTGGAAGACAAGTACATATGAAAATGCTCCATGCCTCTGTGAGACATTTTTAGGATGCAGTGTGGGAATTTTTATGCACCTTAAATGGGACTTTGGAAAATCATAGCGAAGCATCAATTATTAAGCTAAGAATAAATACAGACAAGGAAAAGCTCTGGCCTCAGAGAGCACAAGGTTGTAGCTTTTAGGCTAACAGCAGTTGGGATTAGTCCGTTTCCTGTCCCTTCCTAATGACTCCAGTCCTGTATGCTAGAGGCTTTCTCTCTCTCTGAGCAGTGACTCAGCCTGGAACTCTGTCAGAGCGTTCTTCCATCCCATCACATAAACAAAGCAACACTAAGCCAGTCCGCTTTTAGCTCTGCGTCAGTGCGCAGCCGGGACGCAGCGCAGCAGCCTCGGCTTCGGTGACTGATCCGTCCTGACTCGCAGCGCCGCACTCCCTAATGCAAGTAGGGAAGTTCGGGACAGAAAGACATTTATAAAAGATGAAGGAGCAGAGAGGAGTAGTTGTCCCTGTAAACGCCGCAGCCAGAAGGTTCTGCCCCCCCCCGCTTCTCCAATAAGTGGCCGCATTATAGAAACATGTGGGCTTATGCATAATTAACTGAGCTTAGTACAGTACTTCAGTGCTAAATAATAAAGCTGCTTTTAGTGGCTCTAAAGGTGGAGAATGAGCAATGTTTTCACCAGCTCAGTTCCCCTCTGTGATGCTCTGCTTTAGTTTGCAGTGACATGCACACTGTTGCTGCTTTCAGGAAGTCATGTAGTGACCTCCCTTTGCCGGAGTGAGATGGAGGCCACCACTGACTGCTTTCCAATCAGTGAAAGCAACTTCACTGCCAGGCGCTGGCAGAGGTGGAGAAAAATATCAAATTCTTTACTTAATTTGAAGTGAAAATACCTAAATAAAATAATGGTGCACAAGATCATCTGAAAAATCGGGACCTTCCTTAGACAAGACATTTCAGATTGTGCTGGTACCCAAGGTGTTTTGGTATGTTGCAGCTAGGTCCGGTGGAATTACCAGATCTGCTTGGGTGCTGCTTCTTATGACTTCATCATGTGGCAACAACATTCGCACAGACTTTACTGCTCCCGTTTCTTTAGAATCATTTCTCTTCTGGAGTCTCAACAAGTTATTACCCATATTTGCTATTATTTTACGTTTCATCTGCGATCTAAAGTAACTGAAAGTAGAAAAGAATAACAAGATAATTCACAAGAAAGCGAGTACAGACTTGTGTCCTTGCCAAGTATTTTCTTAAGAAGAACCCAGGAAAGAGTTACAACTCTGTCCAGGGTGTACCCTGCCTCTCACCCATAGACAACTAGAGATTAGGCACCAGCACCCCTCGCGACTCCGCAACAGATAGGCGTGACTAAAAATGGATGGAGGGAATACAGTAGAAACAAATCTGACTTTTTTTTAATGAAAATCTTGAATCAGGACTCCTTTTGCACTAAATCAGCAAACTGACAATATAGTGAAGCTTAAAGTATAATGTTCTCATCTTAAATGATCTCAAAACTTACTTAAATGATCTTAAAACACACTTCTATAGAACAACATCTTATAGCTGTTAAAGGCATAACACTGGGGCTGTTCAGGGGTATAGGTTTAATTGCTTATGAATCGGAAGTGGAAGCAAATCATCAAACCAGATCCTGGTTGTGTGCACTAAAGTGTATATGACAATTAAGTAGTGAATCTCAATCTGTTTACTTACGTCTTTTGTTCCAAAAGAAACAACTAAAACTTCAGAGCACCCCCTGTTCAAAATGACTTCCAGCCGCCCTGGGCACAGGAGATGTCTTAAGCTTTTAAAGCTGCAAGACCACTGTCTGCTACTTGGTTGGTCTATCTTGGTAAATTCCAGCAGATGTTTGCGGTTTTAATGTGGATAAATATTGACTAAAGGTTAAAAAGCATAAACTGTTTTGTAGACGAACCTAAAAGGGTTTGAGTTTCCTAGATTCATCCGACGTGTGTATTTATACTAACACTGTTTAAATGAGTCTGAATGTGACCCTCTGAGTTTTTCTAATCAGGCCGTTCTGTTGCTGCGCTGCAGGTGTGGGCTTGGAAGGAGAACGTGTGGGAGAAGGAGAAGGGCACGCTGCTGGAGAGGTACACAGTGGAACAGAGCAAGCCTGCAGCTGAGGGCGGTGGCGTCCTCTCCACCCTCACCATCAACAACGTGATGGAGTCGGACTTCCTATCCACCTACAACTGTACGGCCTGGAACGTGTTCGGCCCCGGGACCATGATCATCACCCTGGAGGAGACCGGTAAGATAGCAGCACATGGTTTCTGTAGCTACAGTCTTTGGCTGCACCGATGATGTCTTCCTAACCTTTTCTCCTGCCTGTCGTCACAGAGGAGGTTCCAGTGGGAATAATAGCCGGCGTCACGGTCTGCTCCACCATCCTGCTGTTCGTCTTCCTGCTTGTTCTTGTTCTCATCTTTTACCGGCAGCGAAAAGGCAGTGAGTCATCTTCTCTGTTCCTCATGCAAAACTCCTTTAGTCTTAACTTATAGTTGTTCTTTTAAAGGGCTTAAATCTTGTACCCAAGTCAAGATGAGTCAACTGTTCAGTTCAGTCCGACAGGTTGACTCCACAGGCGTCCTTCCAGCTGTTTCTAAATCTGCGTGTTTGTGCTCGCAGGCCGGCGCGGGGTCACGCTTGGGAAGCCCGACATCAAGGTGGAGACGATTACTAAGGAGACCCACAGCCTGGAAGAGGACTCTGGCAGCGTGTCCACGGCCTCGCGCATGGTCAAGGCCATGTACTCGGTGAGCGGCAGCGAGCGGGATGTTTGTGTTTGGGTTGGGATCTGTTTCCATAGCCTGTAGCTGTAGACTAACTCCCTGCAGTGTACCTCACTGTACCTCTTCACTAAAAAAAAACAAACACCAACTTCCTCTTCACTCGCTCCTTTTTAACTCCACTTTCTCTTTTTCTCTCATACTCTGTTTCTCCTTCCCACTCCTGTTTTATGTTCTGGCTCCTCTTCTTTTTGTTTGTTCTGTTGTTTGACGGTTTAGTTTCTCCCTTCTGTGTCCTTCTCTCCTTCTAATCAGCCTTTTAAAGATGAGATAGAACTCAAGTCGGACCTCCGAAGCGACACCCTGGACACCCGCCAGGAGTACGACCTAAAGGTGAGCTGTCTTTCTTTAAACTTACCAGTTTTGTTTTGTTTTTGTTATTTTATATATATATATATATATATATATATATATATATATATATATATATATATATATATATATATATATATATATATGTATATATATATATATATATATTCAGGGAATAAAGTTGATTTGGAGATAGTATGAATATACCACATATTACCACATATTATCGTCACTTGTCCTGTTTTCAAGTGATCAGATGTTCGCTGTTGTAGATTCTCGTCACTAGTCTGCTTTGTATTAACCCTAACTTCACTAAATTCATTCCTGAAACTACTTTTTAATCATCAAAACACCTCTTGACGTTCTTTCTTTTTTATTGTAATAGCTGCTTTATAAAATGGTAGATCTTCTATCAAAGGAAAAATCTGGTCAGCAAGGAATAATCAGTTGATTATTATTTATACCTAAAACTAATACGTTTGTGGTGAATTAATGAATTAAGCATTAATCAGTAAAAGCAATAATCACTGAGTCTGGGAGCGGCCATTTTTGACCAATTATAGTAACACCTCACTCCTGCCATCTTCCGGCAGTGACGTCACGGTGCGGTAAGCCTAGTGCCGTTCTTCCTGCTTTACAGGCAAAATCAGTGGGAACTACTAGACACATCTGCAATCAACAACAATTATTTTAGATTTCCAGAGGATTTCACCATTGAAATAAGCAAGAGCTGCATGGCAGTTGGATGTTGTAACACATTGGGTAAAAATGAGAAAAAATTTATTATTTTACCTTTCCGATTCATGATCCTCCACGGACGGGTTCGTTATTGGATTGCAAACTTAAACAGGGAGGATTTGCCATCAAATTTATGGCCAGAGAAAAAACACATTTTATGTATCCAACATTTCAAGATGACTTGGATAATAGCGCATTGTGACAAACACCAGAAACACCATTGGGACTTGCTTAACAGCCGATACAGCACCATGACGTCACCAACCGGTAGGTGGCAGTAGTGTTCTTTGACAAACATGGATGCCTCCAGTAAAGCACATTCAAATGAAAATTACTCTTAATTAAGAACACTTATCATTTATTGAACAGTATGTAATAATTTAATATTTAAATTACTTTCAGAAGTAGGACTTTTCCTTTAAAAAGACTCTTGACAGTTGTTACTCTAAAGGGTAAGTTACTATTCCATCTAACGCCAGGTTGGTTTGGATTATTTTCTGATCCCTTAGATTAAAACCATCAGTTGAAAACTCTAGATTTTTACTTATCTTTGATAGATTTAGTTTTTTTGAAGTATCAAAACATAAAGGAATTAAAGAAAGAACTAAAGTCGTTCACTGCAGTGCTTGTGACAAGGCATTTTAAATCACCAAGCTGCATGAATGTCTTTCTTTCGAAGGAAGTCGGAATACTCTGTGAGGGCAAATGAAGGCAGAGCCCTGGAGCTGAAGTTCTGCCTCAGATCATACGGAAGAAACACAGACAGGAATCCACCGCAGGACGTTGTTAGATCATCCCGAAATGCTTTCTTTTTTTTTTTCCGACCCACCGCCTGGAGAGCTAATGCAGTGCAACAGAGTTAGAGACAGAAATAAGTCTGAAATAAACAGGCATAATAATACCAAAAAGAATGAATGTATAAAAGCAATTGGTTCATCTAAAGTTGATTGATTTTAACCATAATTGAATGATTTATTAATAGGAGACAATTTTCTTAAATAGCAGATTTTTCTATCTGTAAAATCAGGATCTTTCCACCATAACATGAAGGGCTAAATATGTTTTTACACTATGCTGAAGTAGCTATATTATTATAATTTGAAAATGTATTCTGCCAGCTGCAATATACATTGACTGCATAAATAAATAGATAAATAATTAATAAAATGTTTGATTTAATTTAACAACAGCGAAAACTGTGCTAAGATGTCTAACTATATGTAAACGACAGAGAATGTCACTTTGAGATAATGTCAAACTATTTTTTTTTACAATTTATTGGAGGCTAACCTTGATATAGGTAGATGGCAGATGGCCGCTCACACTGAGCCTGGTTCAGCTGGAGGTTTCTTCCTGTTAAAAGGGAGTTATTCCTCTCCACTGTCGCTAAAAGCATGTTTAGTGTGAGGGATCGCCTTCGAGTCAACGAGTCGATGCAATCAACCGGTTTTCCTTAGATAGAAAACTTTGACTGCATGATCTGGTTGAATTGTAAAGTGCCTTGAGGTGACATGTTGTTAATTGGCGCTATATAAATAAACTGAATTAAAATTGAATTCAATAAGTTAGAGGAATGCTAAAACCTGGATTCTGTAAAGTCCTTCAACTTTTGAAAGTCCCGTCGACCATATCTTTTTTCAGCACGTCCTTCTCTATCCTCTTATAAACATTTTTGCATGATCTCCATATTTCTATCGTGACGCTGCTCTGCCATGCAGCATGACTAAGTTTTCGCTAATAAGCTTATGAGTTAAGGAGTGCATCCAGTGTTCATATTTACAAACAGAACGTCATTCTGCATCCTTGTTGCTATTAAACTGTGGAAATAATCCATTCAAGTCTTTGCTTTAGCATGCCTCCTCTCTGGCATTACTTCTCTAAGAACTACCAGTGAGGCTGCGCCTGAGAGTAAACAGCGATTATTTGTTTACATCCCTAATTTAAAGCCATTTAAATCCAGACATTTTTGTAAGTATACATGTCTTTTATTTTGGGTTTTTATACATTTGGATGGCAAAGATATTCACATCTCTTTTTTTTTATAATAAAACCTTTGACCTGTTTTTGATCAACTCAAAACACAAGCCTGAACAGTGTGCTTCCATTTTTTGTTCATCCATGTTGACTTTTATGCCTCCACATAAAAAAATCTTGCACATAATTCTTAGGCTTCTACTTGCTAAAGATAAAAGTAGGGGATGCAATCGATCCAGCTGTTCTTTTTATGCCTCAGTTTTGTTAAAGAACATTAGTGAACCACTGCATATATCAAAATAACTGTAGTTATTTATCTTCTACTGTTCTATTATAATGTTCCTAATTACTTTAAATCTTTACAAAGTTAAATAATTTACTTTGTAAAGATTGATTAACTCCCGCTATCATTTCAATAAATTAAAATGATAGCAGGAGGGAATCAACTCAATGGCTAAATTGTCGGTTTTTGAAAGCTGAAATCTGAGTCCACCCCGTCTGTTTATTCTCCTTTGTCCATAAGGTGTAGATATAACGCAGAGTCTGAAGGAGGTCCTTCTTCTATGTTGGGCCATGCGTCTGTGGAGATGTTGTTTTGTTTCTCCAATATAAAGATCAGAGCATTCCTCACTGCATTCTACTACATACATAACTCATATTTGGTCTGGGGAGTTGTCTTTAGGATGCTCTAGTCTCTGTTTAAGGGTCTTGTTAGGTTTGAAATGTGCTGGGATTTTGGATTTGGATAAAATCCATTAAGTTTTTCATACTACTTTGTGTTGATCTTTCACATACAACCCAAATTAAAACTCGTTTTGTTTTCTTTGTAATTAACCTAAACTGTATTTCTGTTTGTCTCCTCCTGTCTCTTTAGGACCCCACTAACGGCTACTACAATGTTCGAGCTACCACCCAGGATGAAGTCCACCCTGGGTCCCGTTCCACGTTGCATTACGCCGACTACCGCTCCCCTGCAGGGACACCAGGAGGAGCAGCATCTATCAGTAGCAGCACTGGAGGCTCTGGAGCCACAGCCAGCGGAGGAGCCCCCGTTCCCCCAGGTCCTCTCACCTCCCCTGGACGCCCGCAAGCGTGCTACGACCCTCGGCCGCCCTCCAGACTGTCTCACATCAGTTACGCCCAGTTCAACACTTTCACCCGTGGGGGCCAAAGCCAGCAGCCCCCCACTAACCCCGCCCCAGCGGCCACTGACTTCCCAGGGGACTGCAGCCTTCTGGACTCCACTTCCCAGCTTGCCTACGACAACTACGGCTACCCTTCGCACTACCAGACCTATCGCATGGGCTTTGCACCGTCCAGCCTGGCCCCGCTGGAGGCAGGCCCGTCCTACGAGATGTACGGGGTCGGATCTGGGGTGGCTAGCCCCGGGGTCGGGGTCAGTCCTGGAGGCCCAGCTCCACCCGTTTCAGAGACTGGACTGGGGAAGTACGGCAGCTCCACTCGCTTTTCCTACACCTCGCAGCACTCTGACTACTCTCACAGCCGACACACGCAGCGAATGCAGACTCACGTGTGAGAGCGAGACTCAGAGAACCCCCCCCCCCCCCCCCCCCACAGTCTTAGCCGAGCATTAAGAGGCATCTTATAAATAGTGTCACACAGAACACACATATACCCACACACAAACATGCAGACATTTCCCCATGTCCTGGTTGGACACCAACAAACACAGGCACAATTTCCTACACCATGCCCGTGAGAGAGGGAGGAGGAAGAGTAAACAGAGAGCAGAGAAAACAGGATGAAATGAAGGAGTTTTAACGAGACAGGGAGGGGAAAATCCACGCGGTTTGGAATTCCCTCTACTCCCGATGTTTGGAGATGTGAGCTCTGTGAGAGCGGACAGCGCAAGTCACAATCATGCCGAGAGAGGACGAGAGATCGCGCCCCACCCACCCCCCCACAACCTCTGTTCTGAACTGTCGTCGTGAGGTGACGGAGGAAATGTTGAAGCAAAACTTTCAGATACGGTACGCGCCGATCGAAAGCCACCTCAGCCAGTGGGAGCCATTTCTGGCCGCCATTTTGAGTTTTTCTTTTAGCTGGTTGTCTTATTCAGTGAACATAGAGCACATAAACAGTATGTAGTATCCCAGAGAGCCCGCGTGTACAGTGCAGCCGGGCCTGTTAGGCAGCATTTAGGGGGGAAAGAGGGAGTGTGGGTGGCTGACCATCATGTTGTACTTCATCCATGGTATTCATTCTCTGACGTCTCTTTACTATATCTCTGTTACGTCTTCTGTTTATTTGCACACCAGATTAGAGCTTTGTATTCTATTTTTTAACATTACAATATTATTTTTGTCGGTGTAAAACATGTATGTAATCATGTATGATGTAATGGACCAAAACGTTTTGGAGCGTGCACGCACACCGAACCCAAGCGAAGAGTTGTGCCAATGGCGGAAGCCTGGATCGGGGATGTTTTTCAGTCCCTTTTCCAAAAAAAAAGAAATTGAAAACCTTGTGCCAAACGTTTGTATTCCTTGGACCACGTGTATGCAGTAGAAGCTCCCTCTATTGGTTGGATGCTGCTTTATGAGACCAGGATGGAGCCGTTTCTTCTCTTGTTTTTAACTGTAAGCCTGGCACAGACGAAGAGAGAACAAACATGGATGATGGGTTTAGAGTGGCCTTATGGGGGAGCATTTCATGCATTTCCATTTTGAATCATTCCTACATTGTTCGTCTGCCAAATCTGGCTGGAGGAGAATGTGTGCAGAGAGGTTTAATGAAGGCTTGTCCACAGTATTGACATGTTATTAGAGTGTGACTGCGAGTGTGAGTGGGAGCGAACCATCAAGGGAAGGGAGGGGGGTGGGCATTGGCGCACACTTCCATTTGTACAGTGTGTTTGTATAGAAGTTTGAATGAGTGTGTGTGTTTTAGTATACGTCTGTATCATTTCTCACAAACCTGTTACACTCCTTTTATACCTCTGGTAGGACTGTATCCTGTATTATTGTGTCTTTGAATTTAGGCGAATCCAATGTTTATCTTATCGTACCGTTGGTAGCAGAGACAGCTGTTCAAAAAGATGTACGACAAACATTATCAAACTCATTTTTTTTATTCCATTATCTTCGATATTTTTTAAAAATGGTATGTAATTATTTTTCCACAGTATTACATAAATAAAAAGCACTGTTTTTTAATGAAGTGTCTCGTTTTTGTCTCCTGTTTGAACCCTTCACAGCAGAATACCGCTGGAATATGTCTGGTTCGGTTAGCAATCTGGACATTTTGAACATCTGAGCAGCATTTTTGTTTTGTTTATTTGCATTAAAACGTTCAGCTTTCTACTGAATATTTAAAGCAGGTTCAACAGAAGCCTTTGGATTTTTAAAACATTTTTGAAAGTGAAAGCAGTGAAACAAGATTTAAGTTTTTGCTAGAGGAAATATGGAGGCTGAATGTTCTTCATCCTCAATCCCTTTGCAATTGTTTATGTGATCATCATTTATTTTTTTAAACGCTTTAAGTTTTGAAAATTTTTATACATTTGTATATGTCGTTATTTCTATTCATATGAAATTGTCATGATAGGTTTAGGCGATCTGACCCATATGCTGAGAACCACTCAGAGACCAAGGAAGAAAGTTTAACAGGTTTATTAAATGTAAATGAATAACAGAAGTTGGATTTGGAACTCAGTGGACTGGTGAACCGGAACTGGAAAGTCTGAAGGGGAGATCACAGTGATCAGTTCAGGGACCGTCGGAAAATTTGACTGAGGCTTGAATGTTACTGAAGAGGGACTCGCGTTTGAGGGGCACTTGTGAATCTTAGAATCCAGCTAGTGGGGGTTAATCCAAAGAAGAGGGAACTCATTGGAGGGCGGACAGATAGACAAGCGTTAGACACAGAGCAGTAAAGGAGCGGACTGTCACGTGGATATCCGATGAGGACTTGAACAGATCATGTGGAGGTTTTCCACTGCTCAGTGTGTACTCAGTTAATCCTTCCAGGGGGAGAAGGTCCAGGTATCCAGAACTCAGGAAGGCTTCCTGCCCAGAGGTGGAAAGTACCGAAATACATTTACTCAAGTTACTGTATTGAGTAGGTTTTTTGTGTATTTTGTATTTTTCAAGTAGTTTTTAAAATCGGTAATTTAAATTTTACTTGATTACGTTTTGAGTGAAGTATTGTATTTCGTTACATTACAAATCCCATCCGTTACTGTTGTAAAAAAAAAATTTGGAAAACTGAAAGGAAGACAAAAAAATCTGGCCCGGAAATACTACAGTGAGTGACGTGATCAGCATGTAGATCTAGGCTACCAGGCGCCAAGTCTTTCTGTAGGAGATTGGGAACGAGATGGAGGTGGATCAGGAGAGCATCGACGGTTCAGAGAACGTTTCACTAGAAATGCTAGCTGAAACATCGAATTCTGCTGCCTAAAACGACGAAAATCCTTGGCCACATTTGAAAGACTGCTTTTCATTTAAATTCAAGAGGGCCAACAGTATCATCATGCAATGCCAGATGTGTCTGCCAAAGGTGACTGAACTGGCAGCATTCAATAACTCCACATCTAGTGTGACATGTGTTATCTTGTCATTACATGTGTATACATTTGTATAGATTTTTCTTTAATTAAAAACTAAATAGCTTTGGATTTATGACTCCTTTACCTATTTTCACTACATGGGAGAGATCCCCTGCCCCCTTCAACTGTTTTTTTTTTTAATGTAACTAAGTAACTTTTACTTAAAATACATTTTAAATTAGCTACTTATTACTTTTACTTGAGTAATTTTTCTGATGGGTAATTTTACTTGTACTTGAGTAATATTTCATCCAAGTATTGGTACTTTTACTTGAGTATGATATTTTGTCTTTTTGCCGAAGAGCAAAGACAAAAACTTGATAAGTCTCAGAGAAACAAAGCTCAGGTTAGACTCTGCTAATCTCAGCTTGGCAAGAGTACCCAAAACTGGCAAACACTCTGGCCTCGAGGTAGTGACAGCCCACTGCTCAAATACTCCTCCAGTAATGATCCAACGAGCCGCAGGTGTGCAGGAGGGCCAACGAGGACAGGGCATCCCCTGGTGTTGGAGGGAGAAAAACACACAGACAACCCAAACAAACTGTATTCCTAACAGAAATAAGGTTTTCCTTTTTTTTATTCATAAACGTCATTATTGTTTATTAGTAACAGTAAACACTGTATAGCAATAAGGTTTTTCACACCTATTATCGCTGTTAAAAGAGCATAGAAGATCAGAGGAACCAGGACTGTGTGACCATCCCTAGCCTATCATTGCCCCTCCCTCTCCTCTAGCTCGCAAGCAGTTATCTAAACCAGGAGGTAGCAGCAGTGATGGGACTGTGTGGAACGCTCTTCGACATTGCCGCCTGTTAATGAATCATTAATTGATTGTCAGAATCAATCAACTTCAGATTAACTGATTGCATCTATTCATACATTGAATCTAATAACATTTTGATGCCTAATGGCTACAAGCCAATCATCAGCTTATTTATTCTTTTTGGTATTGTTATGCCTGTTGATTTCAGACTTATTACTGTCTCTTACTTTGTTGGGGTGCTTTAGCTCTCCAAACAGTGGGTGGGATAAGGAAGAAAAAAAAAGAAATGATGTCAGATCTAACATCGACATAGTATATTAACCAAAACTTAACAGCAAAAAAAGCAATTATAACAAAATACTCCAAATAAATAAGACTAATACAGAATTCATTCTTTTAAAATTTCGTTTTATGGGGTAGACTATGTCTTCGCATTCATCTTAGAGTCTTCCATGTAATGACAGATAAAAAACAACTGTTCAACACATTTTATATATTTATGTAGAACCATAAAGTAATTTAAAAAGCACTGATCTATAAATATGTGCGTAGCTTTATAAACAATGTTCTCGTGAAAATCTGGTCTGTTTTCAATAATTTCTTTGAAAAGTAGAGATGTGCGTGTAGTTTTCCTGTTGATTCATTGTGATGGGTATAGATCCTCCCTGAACAGGTTTCAGCACCTATTAGTTTCCAGCCACTCCTCAGTGTACATTGATGGGGGTGTCCACTGCCCAGACACCCCCATCAACATTCTTTTGAACTATCACATAGAGAAACAAACCTGCAGCTCAGTGGTGGATGAATCATTCCAGGCGAAGAATTAGTTTTTGTTTTTTTAAGTTGAAAGATTGCAATGGGACCTGTGCAGGAAAATGTCCTAGATGTCCAAGTCTGCCCTGACCATCAGCAATAGAGTTCAAAGAAAATCACTATAACATTAAAGTCGTGTGTGGACTTGTTTTGTGCTCCCCCCTAATGCCAGAGTCTTTCTATCAGGTTTTATCATAAATAGAATAGAAATATCCCTTTTTGTCCCTTTGTGGGGAAGTTTAGTTGTATCAGTGACAAAGCAAAATGTAAATGGGAGTGTATGGGTTCACATCTCTAAACAAACCTATAAAAATGTTAAAATACTTTAAAAACTACAAATCTGAATAAAAAAAGTTTGGTGTATAGAACGGCCTCTATCTCCCTGCTAAAGAAAAACATCCACAAAACATAGAAAGGCAAAATAAATATTTTTAAAGGCCAAAGTTTGTGTTTTTTTGTGATAAATGTGGAAAATCAATTCTTTGCAGAATACCTATATGGACACATTTTCCAGCGGTTTTGTTTTCTACAAGCTCGGTTAGCCATTTTGTAAAGTTTGTGAAATAACTACTAATATTTGGCATAGAGCTTGGAATCCTGAGGTTCTGAGTTTGAGCCCCACTCCCACAGACTAACACCCTGGGTCTCTGAGCAAGACCCTTAACCTCACACAATGAGCTGCCATCGTGGGGCGCCCGAGGAGCATTTGGAGAAATTTACCTCTGAGAAATTTACCTCTGTATGGGATAAATACAGAGGTAAATTTCTCCAAAGTGAGATCAAAAAAGTTAAGTTATTAATATTAAACATTACATTTCAATTCTGGACAATTCTGTGTTTATTCAAGTGTAAGAAGTTAAAAGCAGGTACCCGTGTAAAAGCTTATGTTTGTTGCACTGCTAAAAACCTACAATATAACTGAACAAAAAAATGTTTAAAACATATGTAAAATATTTAATATGGCTATCCTTGAAATGAAGATATTGATTGCTGGATGATAAATTATTCTGTTGGATGATAATTTACTCTTTAATGACTGCAGTGCAAAGGAATATGGTGAACTAGTTGTTGCACATTGTGAAAACAATCCTCTGATCCTGAAAGTTAACGAAACAAGGTAGATGAAGGTAGATTTCAGAATAAACAAAAAAAAATCAAATTCTTTTAAAATCATTGGAGAAGAATTGAGGTGGTGTAGGAATATAAATATCTAGGTGTTCAGTTTGAGAACAGAATTGACTGGAGACTGTGAAGTCCTCTATGAGAAGGAACAGAGAAGATTTTACTTCTTTAGAAAGTTTAGGTCCCTCAGTGTTTCCAGAAAGATGCTGCAGATTGTCTATAAGTCTGTTAATTACTAAAGGAACCTTAAGCTGATAAAGAAGGATAGCTCTGTTCTAGAACTCCTCTAGAACCTCTGGAGATGATTGCAGACAAAAAGAAATCTTCATTAAATGAAGAACATTATGGAAAAGAGTGATTATTCTCTTCAAGAACACTGTTAAACAACAACAGAGTGTCTTCAGTCAAATGCTCCCTCAGATCTGCTGCAATAGATCCTTACTTCCAAGAGCTTTCCTTATCTTCAACCACTCATTGATTAAAACACTATATCAAGACAACATTTAATTTCCCTTTGTGATAGATAAATTATATATGAATGAAATTCAATAGTTTTTATGTTTAGCTCAAAGATTCACATCAAAGACATGACAATAAACCTTTTTCAGTGCAGCATAACTCAGAATCTCTTTCATGACAGATTAATTAGAACATGCTTTACTTTTCCTGACCAGGATAAAATAATGCTGAACTTATTAACTAATTGTCCCAGTTTTTAGTCTGCAGTACCTCTGTTTCTTTCTGTTCGTTTCTTCTTTTCTTGTTAATTAAGGAGGTCTTGACTTAACTAATAACAAAAAACAATAATTTTCTTCCAAATGTGTCCAACTTTTTTATAGATCACTTCGCAGATCTAGTTGTTCAGTTTTGGTTTTCAGTTTACTTGTTTAGTCCCTGAAGATGTAATGACTGCCATGTGGCCGATTCCTTTCCCTTACAGGCACCATCATATCACTGCTGAATGTGGAAATAAGCTGCGTGTCATCAGATACCATTTACTGTTGGTTATTTAACAGGGGTGGCACCTAACAATTGTTTTGACATCAATCCTTTCCACAGTGCAAGTCTTCATTGCTGACATATATAAATATATATATATATATTTTTTTTTTTTTGTGTGTGTGTGTGTGTGTGTGTGTGTGTGTGTGTGTGTGTGAATATTGGATAAAAAACAAGTTTACTAGAAGGGTTACACTACTTTACTTTAAGTTAATTTAGTTGCAATTACAGAGAGAGAGGGGTATGAACAATAAGTTTTACTTCTTCATAACCCTTTTCACCAAGGGCGTAGGTTTGATTTCAACACTGGTAGGGACAATGTTGGCCTGATGTCATTGGTCCTATGCAAAAATATGCATGCTTGTTTTTTATGCTTGATGTGAAAATCAGGGTGTATTTCATTTAAAGAGAAAAGCAGCATTTCTTGCTACATTTATACAAATTTTATAAGCACTACACACACTAGATGCTGTTTGTCAATGTATATATATATATATATATATATATATATATATATATATATATATATATATATATATATATATATATATATATATATACACTTAAAAAAATATTTCAAACAACTGTACATTGTAGTGAAAGGGATATGTTAGCTTTAAAATGTAAAAGTAGGACATTTCTCATGATAGGATCACTGCTGCCACCTCCTGGTTTAGAGGAGAACTGCAGGTCCCAGAGGAGGTGAATTGGATCAGCATGGGGAAAAAAAACACCTGGTAGAGGTATGAAGTGACAAAGCATCACCTGTGCAATATGGAGGTGGACCAAACCTGTCACTAATGTAACTGCGAATTGTCTGATCTACCTGCAGAAGGCTCAGTTATATCTCTCCCTACACTTCATTTAAATTTCCAAAAGTCATAAACACTCCATGTGTAGTTTTCAAGCTTTTTTTTACTCTTCTTTTTTTTTTTAACTCATAATCATACTCTCTCATTTTTTTAATCATAATATGCTTTCTCTACATATCTTTTTTAGATATTCTTCTAGTTTTTTTTCCCTCTTTCTTAAATCTGAAATAACTCTTGGAGCCTCCCTCTGGAAACCCATAATCATTCATTCATTTGTTAACAATTTGAACCAAATTTCTTCAACATGCAGCTGCATATGGGGCCAAAAGGAGGAGGAAAGCGAGCACTTACTGGATCCTCCATTATCACAGCTAGGACATCTCCTATTCTAGCCTTCATTTCCTTCAGGAATGTGTAGAAGTGCTGGAAAACCATCAGGAATCTATAAATAAATTCCCTATATCAAAATTGAATAACAATCCCACATTCACTTTAACCTTAAGTGGACTGTGCAACTTCATTTTACCAAGCTCAGCATCCTCCTTCTAACAGCCACCATTCACTGCACTGTCAAGTCACCTCTTATCCAATCTTTCCCATTCTCTGTTTCATGTTTTTTCCCCCATTTTTTTTACAACAACAGAAATATAATTGAAATAGCATCTCACCCAATCCTAGACAGCAAGGTCCTTGTAGATGCAGGAGGCAAGGGCGTAGGTTTGATTTCAACTTTGGTAGGGACACTATTGGTCTTCAGTTTCATTGGTCTGATGTCATTGGTCCTATGAAAATATGCATGCTCTGTTTTTTATGCTTAATGTGAGCATCAGGGCACATTTTGTTTAAAGAGAACAGCAGCATTTATGGCTACATTAATACAACATTAATACAAATCTTATAAGATGCTGTTTATCAATGTTTAAAGCATCACTGGCTCTGATGAATCTGGAATTAGGACTTTTTTTCCACTTTGAAAAGGTTTGCATTTAAACTTACCAGTGACTAAGACAGGGCCTATTTATCCAAATACAGTCTAAAAATGTCTGTTATATGTGGATTTATCCTGTGTTTTGTTTTGAAGATATAGAATCATGCAGAGGTAAACCTCACTCTTATTTTTTATCTAATATGCTCTTTCTGTATCATGCAAAATAAATGTATTGTATTTACATGAGCACTGGAACTGAATGAGGAACTGACACTGAGCATTTAAAATATTTACTTCACTATACAAGTTGTACATCTGGGCTGTAATTACTCTGTGTCGCCCATTTCATGTATTTTATCTAGGGCTGAAACAATTAATCATATTAATCGATTATTTAAATAATCCTCAACTAAAATAGTAATTGAGTAATCCTTAACCGGAGTATAGGGCCACTAAAATGTGCCTTTAGCCGACAGAGCGACCCGCTTAGAGAAGGAATTATACCAAGATTGTAAAAAAATATGTAAACATTTTGTATTTAAGATAAAAAAAAAAGTTTTCGTTTGTCAATATTCTCCATCCAGAACTCCTCAAGATGAAAAGTTTTTGTTTCACCCGGTTTCATTTAGTAAAAAAATCTTCTTTAAGGAACCTTTGGCTATCTGAATATTAATCGATTCATTGAAAAAATACTCAACAGATTAATAAATTTGCAAAATAATCAATAGTTGCTTCCCTAATTTTAAGGGAACATTCCAACCATAATACAGCACTGAAGGGCAGCTGCTTCACCCTGAAAATGCCCTGCATCACTATATCTGGGTTTCCTACAATCATATAATGTTTCTATTATACAAGTGCGTTTTTAATATTAAAGGATTAAATTAACACAACCTTTTTATCATGCTTACTGTCTGACTGTTTAAATAGCTCATTATGCCCTAACGCTGTATAGTAAATTATAAACATGTTCACATCGAATTATTGGTATGGACAAGAACGTCGATCCAAAATTTTGGTAGGGACATGTCCCTATAGTCCCTATGCAAACCTACGCCTATGTTTTTCTATGGAAGAGGATTAGGGGCACTGAAAAAAAAGTTAACTGATTTTTAAATTTTATTTCAGTTTATCATGGGAAAAAGTCAGAATTCTGACTTTTTTCTCAGAATTCTGACTTTTTTCTCATAGTTCTGACAGCTAACAAACATGTTAGCATCAAGCCATAGCCATGTCTGTTTTAGAGACTAGCTCTCTTGTTTTAATGACCTTCTGCTCCTCTATTAATGAGGGGATCCCTCGGGCACGTAAAAAGTTGCCTAATTCCGTCATTTTCCACCAATGTGTCACTGGCCCTCTCAAACAACTCACATCTTTGTTAGTGAAGCTGAGTGCTCCCACATTTCTTCCTTCATGGTCCCCATCTACATTAAGATCCAAAATTCTGAGATTAAAATCAGAATTCTGAGAAAAAAGTAAGAATTCTAAGATTAAACGCAGAATTGTGAGAAAAAAGTCAGAATTCTGAAATTAAAGACAGAATTCTGAGAAAAAAGTCTGAATTCTGAGAAAAAACTCTGATTTTTTCCCCATATTAAACTGATATAAAATTTAAAAATCAGTTAATTTTTTTTTTTTTTTTTTGTCAGTGGCCCTAATCCTTTTCCGTACTTTTCAGACAATTTACATTAATCAATGTAATTTCTCTAGTGGTATAAATCGACAAGTTTATTTGGTGGAGGGTTTTGTTTTTATATATGTTCAGGTCAATTTAGTTAGTTTGGAAATTGGTGTTTGGTTTGGTTGATTTATTTATTGTTGTTTGTCAAAAATTGTCTGAACTAAATTCCTTTTCATTCTTTCATTAATTCATATTAAGCCCAACAGGTGGCGGTAAAAACTCTGAACTTCTTGTTGGTGCCTCAGAAGAAGAACCAGGCCGGTTGTTTAACAGCCAAGATGGCGGCGACGATGTTGAGGTCGCTCTCCAGGCTGGGAGGACGTCCTTCAAATAGTTTAATACTGAGCAAGAGTTTGCTGAGCCCTGGTTGCACGCTGCTGCAGAACAGGTATGATAAGATAAAGACAAATGGAGATAAAACAGACATTTGCTCCGCTGCTGTAGCCTAAACTCTGTACAGAATCGAAGGCTAATGCTAACAAGAAGCTGACAAGCTTTCCCTGTTAAATAATCACCTGTCAAACTGGAGACTGTCGTTTTAAACGATGGATACGTGTTAAGACATATCATCAATATGTAGGATAAATAAGCTTAAATGTTGTAGGGTGTTACTGTGTTATTTAAAGGGCTGTATTATCCATCAAAGTCCTTTCGAATGTCTAAAATGAAACAACAAACAGTTGTGTTTCAAAGACAGTGACAAACTGTATGCAAATATCTTCCCTGTGTTAATGTTATATACGAATTTGGTCATAAATTACCTTTAAATTAGTCAATTATCATCTTAAAAAGCGGTCCTTGTTTGGTTTGGTTGGATTAGAAAACGTGATGTAAACACATTGAAGAGGACATCTGATCTCACCATGCTATGTGATGTAACAGGGAGTCTGTCCCAGCTTCACAAAAGGTTTCTGTATATAAACAGGCTGGTGTTTGTCTGTTAAAGACATACAGATGACTCAAAACTCAGTAAATTTGAGATGATGATGAAGAAATGGTTTAAACTGACTTTATTTACACCCCAGAGGTTGATTTGTTCTGTGCTGTCAAAGACACCCATACATATATCATACACATAATATAAAATGCACATAACAGGACAGAAGAGCAACACTTACAATTTTAACTTGATGAAAAGGAATAATAAATAAGGACCATTTATTCATTGCAATTTTCACATTCCAAAGAAATGTGCCCACTGCGTCCACAGGGAGCAGCAAAACAGGCCCACAGCATGACACTGCCTCAAACTTATTTTTTCTTTCTTTCATACTTACATTTATAGATCTTAGCTTTAGTCCTACTTTAATTGTTGCTATAAAAAGGAGGAGGGGGAATTGCGTCTCTATGTAAGTGCTTTTCTTTTATTTTTTTTTATAGATCTTTACAGAGACAATTCAACCAGATCATACAGTCAGATTGGTTCCAAGTTTTCTAACTAAAGAAAACCAGCTGATTACATCGACTCATTGCCTCAAAGGCAATCCCTCACACTAAGCAGGCTCATAGCGAGAGTGGAAAGGAAAAACTCCCTTTTAACTGGAATAAACCTAAAGCAGAACCTCACTCGGTGTGAGCGGCCATCTGCTCAGGGTGACTGGGGTTCAAGGAGAAAGAAGCAGAAATAGATACAGAAGGCAACTGTCAACCAGCTACACAGGCGGCTCTGTCCAAGAAACACACATAGGTGGTAACTAGATATTTGACCCTTGGTGGAAGGGGGGAAAAAATCCTCAGATTAAAAGTTGTGCACCTCTCCCATGTTCTGTGATCATGAAAATCCCCAAAACAATGGTTAAAACACACAATAAAAAGCCTTGAAAGCTCATGTCATGCCAGAAATGCTGAGTTTTGTCAAATTGATTGTCGATTTAGTAGAACTATTTATCAGATTTATATTTACATAAAGTTTGCATTGTTTAATCATCCTTACGATCTCTATCAGTAACTACAAGGTAAACCTGACTGATTTGGCTTTTTAGGCAGAAGCAATGGCAGCCAGATGTGGAGTGGACCGAGCAGTTTGCTGGGGCTGTGATGTACCCCACCGTCATCAACGAGAAATGGACCCCTCCCCCATGGAACGGTACAGAAGCATCACAGCCTCCTTTCTCTCTGCTGCTTTCAAGTTCTGGGCATCAGTTTTATACCAGTTCCTCATCTTCCTCCAGACAAAGACCCCCCCGCTGAGAAGGACGTGTCCAATCTGACCATTAACTTCGGGCCCCAGCATCCAGCCGCTCATGGCGTGCTGCGCCTGGTGATGGAGCTGAGCGGAGAGTCTGTGAAGAAGTGTGACCCCCACATCGGCCTGCTCCATCGCGGCACTGAAAAGCTTATCGAGTATAAAACCTACCTGCAGGTACGGAGACGTAATAACTGCTTTGAACAGAAATTTAAAAGTAAATGTATTGGAATGAATTTGAAATGGTTTGAGAAAGTAGTTCCTTCCTTTGTGCTCCAGGCTCTGCCCTACTTCGACCGTCTGGACTATGTGTCCATGATGTGCAACGAGGAGGCCTACTCTCTGGCTGTGGAGAAGCTGCTCAACATCCAGGCTCCACCGCGGGCTCAGTGGATAAGAGGTGCTCCGATTGAATTCAGTTAAATAATTGTTAAAATATATCTGTCATTTGTGTGTTTTTAGCATTCTTCCTGTAAGGGAAGTTTTTCAAAATTTGAAACATTAGTGCAGTGGTTTATGTTAAAATAAACCTTTGGGTTAAGTTCGGGCAAGTGGGTTTTTCTTGTGTTTCTTGTGAATTTGGTCTAAAGTTTTTATTTCAAGTGGCATTAAAAAGTCTTAAAAAGTCTTGAATTTAACTTGCCTTATGCTGTAGGAACCCTGTTAAACTGAGTCAAGTCTGAATTGGAGCCTGTTGAGTGTCGAACAGCGATCTGCTTTTTGTATTTGAAAGGACCCACACCACGGGAGACTTTAGATAAAATGAAAGCAACTTATGGTGATGGTGCCCTATCATATGACCTTATCAGGCCATAAAAAAAAAAACGGATCACTGATTGACACTCAACAGGCTCCATTTCAGACTTGACTCAGTTCAAACACCTGTAAATCACAAAACACAATTAGTTCAGAGCTGTAATTTGCCTCTTGAACTAAAGAGATGTAAATAATTGCAGCTAGATGTAACATTTGAAAATGGGTCAGGGGCATTACTTATTGAACACCCCTCGTAAGCCATTTGTTTTTTTCCCCATGTCTCAATTATACAACACATATCATCCAAAGGATATTTGGTAATTCATTTCGGGAAGTTGCAAGAAAGCAAGCACATTAAATTTTTGCTACAATTTTAAACTCCTCCTTGTTTAATTCTGGTTGGATCTTTCACCAGTGTTGTTGGCAGAACTGGTTCTCTCTCTTTGTTTTCATCAGTTCTTTCTTATGCAGCTTGTGAAGTTTCGCAGTAGAAGAATTTGATGGAAACAGTAAAATTTGCATCAACTAAATTTCCCCAAAAAGTTTTTACGTCCGCTCTATGTTTTTTTTTTAACTTTCTCAGAAAAGGGTAAATGTTTAGAAGAGGAGATGGAAACACATTTATCCCATAATTTCTGTGATACCAAATATTCTGCTCACATGACTGATCAGCTGTTTCTGCTGCTGGCATCCTGTTGGGATCATAGTTCTCTCTCAACATCCCCGGGTGGCATGCAGCATCATTAACAGCAACTGACATGAGAAAGTCACTACTACTCCACCGATTGGAACTCATTCATTATAACATTGGTTTGTTACTGATCTGTGGTCAGCGCATGTTTCCCGCCTCTGCCTGCTGTTTATTATAGTCAAACATAGCATAAAAATATGACGCTTTGCATCACCTGGTTCTCGCTCCAATGGACGGACGTCTAATGTCCTTCCATTGATGAGGTCAGAGCCTCAAAAGGCTGGTATCAAAGCTGTTTTTCTGTTGCCGTTTTGCACAAGTTTCATCCACCAGACCCTTCCTCCATCATAAGGCTGCCAAAATCTGCATTAATGAGAAAGTTGTGAAGGAAGTTTGACATCAATCTAAGCTGTGTTTCTATTGGCCAGGACGACCACAATAAGTTAATGTAAAAAGAGCCCACCTTTTTTCATAAAAACTGTCTATTTTGTTCTAGTTTTGTACGGAGAGATGACTCGGATTCTGAACCACATCATGGCCATCACCACACACGCACTCGATATCGGCGCCATGACGCCTTTCTTCTGGCTGTTCGAGGAGAGAGAGAAGGTCGGTGCAGCGACGGCCCCAAAATACAGAGAAATTTGGAACCATGATTATCCGCCTTCACACTTGTTCTTTATCATCTCCCAGATGTTTGAATTTTATGAGCGAGTGTCTGGAGCCAGAATGCACGCGGCATACATCAGACCAGGCGGTGTCCATCAGGTGGGAGAAGATTACTAAAACTTTCTTTGTCTAGATTCACATCAACATCTAGCTGTGTATTTCAGGAACATAAAGACAGAGTCACTGCAGGAAAACATGTTTTCACTCTTAATATGTTGTAGGATTTGCCCCTTGGCCTCATGGATGACATCTATCAGTGGTGCAAGAATTTCTCCCTGAGAATTGATGAAGTTGAGGAGGTACAGGACGTAAAACCTTTTAATCTAAGCAAAGAAAGCGGCTGTAGTGAAAAGGCAGTAACCAATCACATTCTGTCCCTCCAGATGCTGACCACCAATCGCATTTGGAAGAACCGTACGGTGGACATCGGCATTGTTACCTCTGAGGAAGCCCTCAATTATGGCTTCAGGTGAGACTTTTTGATAAATTAGAGGTGAGAAGTAACTGCATCGCAGTGTTGGCACCAGAGATCAACCGATGCAGGATTTTTTAGGTTGAAGCCAATACCTATAATTTTGAAACGTCTGAACAAGAAAAAAAGATATGTCTATAATTGATTTAACATAAAATTAACCATTTATAGCGAACTCTGGAGCTAAACTGGGGTTATAAAGTTTGTTCAAAAACATTTATTTGAACTGAAAAACATTTTTACAAAAGATTCGATGACATTGGTGGAATGCTGATTGACAGTTAAGGTGCCTGGACAAAATATTCCCGGCTGTTACATTCAAGAACCGTAGGAACTAGATGTGTCTGTAAAACATATTCCATAATGTGTCTTTATGTGACTGGTTTTATAAAAAGTTTTTATAACATTTTGTGCGGTTTTAAAAATACTGTTCAGATTCAAATCTTTCATTTCCAGTTCAAAAAAAATACTTTTTTGTTTTTAATATTTTTTCATATCCAAATAATAAATGTTATAGCTTAAACAATATGTGTTTTTTGAACAAACTTTACGGGCAAACTTTATTCACTAATCTGCTGATACTGATACAAGAAAAAAGAACGCTAAGCTTGAACAAACATATTGTTCAGTGATGTAATCGGTCTTTTGCTGGTGATTACAAGGTAGTGTTAAGCTCCTGTCACACCTTGACAATTTAGACAGTGTATTACTGATGTATGAAAAACCTGGCAAAAACACTGGCATACGTTGGATATGTTAAATGTGAATGTTATATCCCCTTGAAGGCAGTTGCACCTCGGACCTTCCCTACCGGTTCTTTTCCTGAGAGCATTTACTACTCTTAACTCAAACTGGGTAAAACCGAATAAAAAAGGACTATAAAAACAGGAGTAAAAAAGTAACAGTTTATTCCAGATCAGGTCGTTACAGGACAGAGAAATTGCTTGGAGCTTGCACAGCTGTGGGCTCAAAAATCACGTCCGCGAGCGTCCGGCAAAGATTGAGCCCATGAACAAGGTCATCTTCTCCTTCTTATACCTCATGAGTCTATGTGTTGGATCATGTGAATGTTTAGCTGTCTGTATCAGAAAATGACACGCCATCCATGCCCTGACCTGTATGCATCTTGCCTCTATGCCCAAGAATTACAGATAGCTCCCCTTTATCACACCGGCTCCAAGATGTGCCCATATCCTGTGTATCTTTAAAAGACAAGAACGCTGTCCTATTTAGATGACCTCCGTACACACAGTGACATCAACAATGTGAAGGAAGGCCTTTCTACTCTCTCTAATCTGGCTAACAAAGTAACAATGCACATTTTGTATGAGGAATAAACCTAACAGATAAGTAAGGCTACTGTATAATGGCGTATTGGCAGCATTTTGGTATAATGGGGGCTTTACGCGAGGAAACCGTCTGTACTCCTCCAGACTGCATCCCCATCACAGGGTGAGCATGGAGATGAGTGTGATGGATCCTCCCTGCGTTCATGCACACGGTACACAAACTTCCTAGCAGACATGATGCTGAATCTGCAGTGACTGAAATCCCCCCATGTTTTTTCTCCTATTTTCTTCATATTTATTTATTCATTTATTGGCGGGCGGTAAACGGCACCTTGGTCAATAACGCGATCATATAAATCTTTTTATACAGGCCGTTGCTTCCGTCCTCATTGCTTCCCCCATCAGGACACTGGCTTGTGACATTTCATAGACATTACGTGCGTTATGCATAAGTTAGGCTGTCGTTGGCGTACACTCTGGACTCGTTATGAGTACTCTATGCATACGCCTTAAAATTGGAAGAATACATAGAAAGTTCAGCGTATGGCAGCGTTTTAGAAGATTCTGGGATGTCAGGCTAAATGGTCATGGTGTGACTGGCTTTGGCAGCAGTTCTGACTTTTCTTGTGCATCTATCAGCGGGGTGATGCTGCGTGGATCAGGAATCAAGTGGGACCTGAGGAAGTCCCAGCCGTACGACAAATATGACGAGGTGGAGTTCGACGTCCCTATTGGAACCAACGGAGACTGCTATGACAGGTAAACGGATGGCCAGAAAACTTGTTTTTGTTTTGTTGGAGCTTAAAAAAGAAAAAGTTGTGTTTTATACTGAGATTTTCTGTTTGCGTGCATCCAGGTATCTGTGCAGGGTGGAGGAGATGAGGCAGTCGCTGAGAATCATGCTGCAGGCGCTCAACAAAATGCCAGAGGGGGAGATAAAGGTGGACGATGCCAAAGTGGCCCCTCCTAAGAGGTCTGAGATGAAGGTAGGAGCAGATGGCTTTTCTTCTCTGCAGCATTCTGTTCATTTCTCACTCAGTCAGAGCAAGAACTGGACGGTTCAGGGTTTCTGATACATCTATGTGATATAAGTGATCTTCTCCTGTTCCTTTCAGACATCCATGGAATCCCTGATCCATCATTTTAAACTCTACACAGAGGGCTACCAGGTTCCCCCAGGGGCCACATACACCGCTGTAGAGGCTCCAAAGGTGAGGCCCCTTTGTATCATTCTTCTTTGCTAAACATGATGCTGCCTGTTTGAATACTGGCTGAGTGATAAGCTAGAATAAAACTGTTCCCACTGACATGATCGCATTAGTTCGCCAGATTAATGGTGATTTATCAATTACTGAAATGATATTTAAATAATCTGGGAACTGAATCTTAAACTGGATTATGCGTAAAATATAATGTGTAATTTGCTGAACGAACCTTTGATCCTGAACAGAAATAGACAAAATAAATCTAAAAGTTTTCCATTTAGGATTAAAACTACAGATGGTTAATGAGGCATGTTGCGTTGATACTGTCTCACAGAATACTGACCCCTGCTGGACCTTTAAAGATACTACAGGCAGCTTATTTGTCAGACTAAACTAAATTGATTTGATGACCTAGAACAATGATATAACTTAAATGATTGTAGGTTATATTGTATTACTTCATATCTGTGTTTAAATTTAAATTATCTTTGACATTTTTAGATGCAGCCAATAAATACTGTAAACATATATATAATGTGAAAACGTAGGGGAAAATATGGATGAGGTTACATGTGGACTAGGATTTTAAATCATATTTTTAAAACAATAAGTACAGTTAAAAAAAAAAAGTAAATAAACTAAGAGTCAATTTGAAATTAACTTGAATTCAGAGAAGCTGAGTGATAACTAAGAGGAAAAGTAGTACACAACGACAAAATAAAAATAAAAATGCAGCTCCAATATTCTTGGTCATTTTAATAATAAACCGCAAAAGATGACACTTTTTTTTTTAACAGATACATCAAGTTGACAGATACATTTTTAAACACAGTTAGAAACATCTCCTGGATCGGTCCCATGGCTTTCTTGAAACGACACACGCATGGAAACAGTGTTTTATTTTATGGGCTCCACACATGCACCGACGCATCGGAGCTGCTGGACTAGAGACTGACATTTTTTCGGGAATCCCATGGGTCACGGGATTCCCGTGGGATTCCCGTGGGATGGGAGTCGGTATTAGTAACGATCACGTGATTGGGACGGTACAGGATTAAACATTAACGGGAGCAGACGGGAGCGGGAGCAAACCGATAATAACTAAAAAAAAACTAGGATCAATGCCAAAAAATAAAATAAAATAAAATGGAAAGAAAAAAAAAATCCAGTACTGGCGCGGCGCCGCCATTTTGTAGTTTTTTTCCTTTAAGCCTACACTATAATGCGAGTCAAAAAAAACTACACGACCCAAAAACCAACAGTGATTCCGCTCTGAGTTTTTCACCCGCGCTCAAAAACAACAAGAATGGGGCTCTGTTCGAAATCCTGGGCTGCATCCTCCAAGGACGCGGTCTACTTAGACTGGATCCTTTGAAGTCTGTGAAAATAAGGAGACCGGAAGAGTTTTGGCTGTGAATTCGACCAGGTCTACCCTTCAGCGGGTTTTATCGCCGTAAGGTCCGTTGCTTAGCAACCGCGAAAGTTGACACACAAAGCAGGAAAAGAATGAAAACTGAAGTTTCCAAAACTGTTTGTTTATTTACTTCTTTTTTATTGTAAAGTGAACAAAGACTGATGAGAATCCAGAGTGGAATAAAGGTTCCAACCACCGGGAGCAGGAACTAATCAAATCAAATGTAATGATAGAAACCGTAGTCAGTTAAATAACCTGCTGCTGTCATTCTGCACATCTCTGATGTGGCTGCTATTTTCAAATATCCATCACTGTAAAAATGTCCATAGCTGCATATTGGTTATTTATTCTCCAGTTTTATATTGTTAAAACACTTTACAGAATTTTGTTGTTTATATTTTAACTCTTCCCTATTATCTTATTCTTATACATTTTTCTAAGGTCCTCATTTGTGTGACCATTTTCAATAATCATTCTGCTGCTGTAAATTTGCCCATTGTGGGACAATAAAGGGATTTTCTATTCTATTCTATAAAAGGGGTAGAAATATATAAGTAAATCTAAACAATGTATGTATTAAAATGATGTAATCGTACTCCGAATCTGGCCTTCTAAGGACGCGTCCTTGGTTTTCAAACAGAGCATGGGAGTGGTGCGGGAGCGGGAGTCATTCTGAATGGGAGCGGGATGGGAGTGGGAGTAATTTCACCAGGAGTGGGACGGGACAGGATTTAGATTTCTACTCTGGCCCGGGATCGGGACGGGACACAATTTTTTTCTGTGGGAGTGGGTCGGGACAAGAGTGAAAATCCACTCCCGTGTCAGTCTCTATGCTGGACCCATCACTGATTAAAACAAACAGAACTACAGTAGAAATTTAAGCTTCACTTGGTTCCGATAATGTTCAACAAAACTCATGTTAAACACCTTTTCTACGTAATTATTAATTCACTTAAATTATTTACTTTAATTATTAACTAAAGAAGTTTTCAGCAAGTTAATAAATCAGCAAAATATTTTTTTTTGCAGATATATGGGGGATGGATGTACGAACTCATCAACCAAATCACAATCTGTTAATTTTTTTATGCTGTTTTCAAGTCATTTCAAATGTGCTCTTAGTCACCAAATGTTTTCTTATTAAGTAATGTTATTTTACAAGAAGCGTCACAAAATAATCACTGTTAGATTACTAATTAATGGTAAATCATCCATTTAAAGATGTGGGATTGAACAGTGAGATATTTTTGAAATATTGATTTACAACTGAACGCTATTTTATGATCTGACTGGTCTGCTCTGCTCCTTGGTCTTCATAATTCTGAATGTTAGATAATATTCACTAGTCATCAACACTGTTAACTTTTAGCCACCAGGGGGCGCCAGATCATCCAAGGTTACTGCACCTGAAAGAAACTCTGGCAACAAAGCATCGTCGTAAAATTAAAAATGTCTCTCTCTGATAACTGACCAATTTGGACCAGCAGATTGAGAAGTTATAAAGACGAAGATACATTTAATCCACTAGATTAAATCCTGCATTAAATAATCTAAAATATGTCTAATCAGTTAAGGTTCAGAACATGTTTATCATCTTATATCTTAGTTAGCTCTCGTGTTTGAGGGGATCTCAGTCTGCTGTAGAGGGGCGTGCAGGTTACATGACTTATTCAGTGAAGGATCAGAGCCTCTCATTTAATATGCAGGTTTTTGTCAAAAATTAGAGTTACTTAAAATGACTCACAGAGGTGGACAATGTTTAGGCCTGAATACTAGAAATCAACCAGCAAAGGTTTTAGAAGGCTGTTGGTGATTATTTTAACGGCTAACTGATCCCCATTATGTGCTGCTGACTGCTTTTAGGCCCATATGTTGCTTTATTTTCCTCCAATTATTTGATGCAAAATGTTAACGAATGTTGCCCAAGTTTCGGTTTACGAAAAAATAAGACAAATCAACGTAAACTTTATCCTTGAATAAAAGGAAAAAAGAAAAACACAGTCAGAAATATCAGCTAGCCAATGAATCAGCCCAGTCCGCACTATATCTTTCACATGTGTATCATCAAAATAGATCCATTTACAGCCCCAGAGTGCTTTATCATATCACGTACAGCCCAAATCTAATATATAAAAGTTGTAAAAAATGTAGCAAAACCTTTAAAAGCTTCATTGTAAAGTTAGTTATGAAAGAATAGGGTGGAAGAGAGGCCTTTGTGATCATTTTGTTGTTTTTTTTAGATCAATTCTCACATTAAAGCTGTTAGCCGTTTGCAGTTATAACCGTGGTTTATTTACAACCACCTCTGTGTTTTTCTGCTCTGTGCTAATGAATGTGTATTTGTGTGTCCCCTGTGCTCTCTGCAGGGGGAGTTTGGTGTTTATTTAGTATCCGACGGCTCCAGCAGGCCCTACCGCTGCAAGATCAAAGCTCCAGGATTCGCTCACTTGGTGCGTACCCATAAAATAATAATGCCTCCCGATCAATAATTTATAATATTTAATGACTTCTCCTCAAGGCAGCTCTTATATAATGACTTTCATTTTCCAAATTACTTTAGAATCACTTTTAAATTCACAATGAAGCTCCTTCATTTCCTTCTTTTAGCTCATGGCTACATGAAATGCAGCTTAGCATATTTAAATTGTGGCTTTGCAGGGCAAAAAACCTCTTTTACACCGCATAAACAAACTATTAGTGTAGTTAGTGGATAGTCTTTAGGCTGTTTTCTTATGACTGCTAAAAAAAGAAAAGGGTTTCTGTATGAGCTCATCTGTAGCGAGCGCTGTTGATGTGAATGTTAAAATGTCTGCTTGATTCTAGGCCGGTCTGGATAAAATGGCGAAAGGACACATGCTGGCAGATGTGGTGGCCATTATCGGTGAGAATGTCATCAGTTTCGCAGGAAAAAAAACAAAAGAAGTGGTCATAAAGTTCCTCTTATTTAACCCCCCTTTGATCCTATCCCCTCAGGTACACAGGACATAGTGTTTGGGGAGGTTGACCGCTAACGTCATGCTGCTCGTGAAGATTTGGTTCCATCGGCGCTTCTTTTCTGCTCACTTCAGTTATCCTCTAATATTACATGTACAATGCTCAAATCAACCTAATAAATGTTTTCTCTCTGAGCTGATGTGGCTTCTTCTTCCTGTCAGAGTTTGAAGGTGGAAGCGTTTTTAGAACTGCTCCATTTCTACTGTTTGTGTTATTGAGAACAGATACCAAAGCCTCGGTGGTGCATCTTTTCCTCTGGTTTTCAGCCTTCAAAGGGGGAGTGGTCTGATTAGATCTGAGAAAAATGGACTTAGAGCTCAGACCACAACTTCCCCTCATAGCTGTGAGGTGTGCAATACCCGAGCCCTCACCAGAGCGCAGAGACGAGAGGAAAAACATCAACAAGCTTCTGCTGCGAAGGAGCCCAGCCGTCCGAGTTAAACCTGTAGTACCATGGGAGCGTGGGGCGGGAGTCAGCTGCTGGTAGCGGTACCTCTCTGGATGTGTTTTGGCAGAGCTGGTGAGTCCGGAGAATGGAGCTGAAGAGCTGACCTCTTTTTATCTGCATTTTTAGATCAAACCAATAAAGATTTAACTGGTTAAACAGTGAGGATTGAGACAAATCTGGTAAAATACTGAAAATAAAACACATCCCAAACTTTTCTGTTTGATTTATATTTTGGCAGATGTGCACAGTGAGGTTTTGGAGACACTTGGCCTTATTGTGCTTGGTGTAGGCAGCAGAAACGCTGTCACGGTTTCTGTGAAAGAGGAAACTGACCTCGCTTACTGCAAACCAGCAGAAATAACGTGTGGATCAAGTTTAATGGCTAAATTCATTCAAAGCTCCTTTTATCTACATCCTCTACATAGATCTACTCGCTCATCTTAATAAACAGTTTGTGTATTATTCAGTTAAAAAAAAAATATATATATATACATATCAAAAGCTGGAAATTTAAACTCTAACCTAAAACCTAAGTACAAGTTTAAGGTAAGATTTTTTAGTTTCAAACATACTGAAAGTTTGTTTGATAAACCTCAAGGGGTCCATCATTTTGTCTCGGTATGTTCAAAGTCTACTACAAATACAAGAAAACATAAAATACGCATATTAACTTATTCTTTTCCTTTCAAAACTAGCACAAAAAAAAAAATTAAAGTCAGTAGGTATTCGTTATGTCAGGGGTGTTTTTTTTTTTAAGATATCCAATTTTCTTATTTCCTGCTTTTTGTTTTTTTCTTTTCGCCGATAACTTTGTGAGCCATTCTGTAATTTCAGTGTTAGTATCTCGGAAATGGTACATCCTGATATGTCAGTTTTTTATTAAAGACCACAGGTCATGGCCTACTTTTATTTTAATTTTATTTTTTACCTTCGAAGCCCCAGATCTCTGCCACTTTCAGAAAATAGATGTTATTTCTAATGTTCAAATTTTATTTAAAAAAAAAAAGAGTGACTGTCCCTCAAATATGTTAGGATACATGTTCGTTTATTAGTCACATATAAAAGGAAACTATTTTGAGTGTATATTAGTTTTTTTCTAAACCCAGCTCTGCTGGTGACTACATCAGAACAGGAAGGGAGATATCACCACAGACAGAGATCATCACGTCTGATATCAGGGGGCAACATGTCTATTACAGCTGCTGAATTTATCCTCAACAAAATGGCTTTAGCTGAAAGCAAGAGGAGTGTGGTCCTCTGGAAGTGAGTCACTTTTGGACACCCAGCATGTGATCAAAGACTTTAGGGAAGTGCTGCAGTTCCTTGAATTTGGTAGAGAAGAAAGAAAGTGGGAAGGAAGCAACAGAACTTTGAGGCAAAGTGCTTAAAAAGTCAAAAGAAATGTCGTGCATGAGCTGTCTTTTTCATTTAGAGTGACATAAATCATATTGCTGAAGGGATGTAGTTCGTTTTTTTTTAATAGTTCAGCATTTACTATCAATGTGTTTCAAGTTCAGGGTGGTAACCTGACTGCTCTGAGTTTTTATTTAGCCCTTGAATGTTTCGTAAGGCGGACTCACCAAGATAGGAGGTAGAAGGACTATTAAAAGTACAATATCACTTTGAAGAAAAACACCTTTTCTGAACCTTCGGTTAAATAAGAACAGCAAAAGCTGATTCTACCTTTAATCTTATTCTTAACTAGAAACCAACTCTTTGGACGTGTTCTGCACGATGCAGCCCAAGTAAAAAAAAGCAGATTATGTTTGAAATGAACATCACAAGATAAAAAAACGAAACAGTTTTGTATAGTTTAAAAATGTACAGCTTATTAATCTCATGAAAAATAATACATACACACAATAAAAATATATTTGGACAAACTTATTTCCATTCTGATACTTGAACAACTATAAACTATGATATATATTTCTTTATTCTTCTGGCAAATGTTTAAAGAATACTTTTTTAAAATTATTTTCTACAGTTAATGTAATTCTTGTTTATCTTAAAGGGAATTTAAATCATGCGATCCCCTGCTACAGACTTAGGAACTGTTTTCAGAACACATGCAGAGACTAGGAACTGTTTTCAGAACACATGCAGGCATTATAAAACATACTTAGTAGAAATTAGATTAATCAAGAAAGTAAAATTTAGAGGATTCTTCTTAATCCATGCTCTGAAATTTAGAAAGACAGATACAAATACATAATTCAGATTATAAAATTACTTTTTAAAACAAGCATTAAACTTATTTTTCACTGTATCAACAATGTTGTGTTTAAAAGGTGCTTTTATAAGACTGATGTAATTTTCTGTGATGCAATGTTTTTTTTTTAAGGTCAGAGTGAAAAATGATCAGAAATAAGGTTTAAAAACGGCCGACTAAAATCCTTTTATTGATGGTTTTGAACTGAGATAATATGGTACATTAACCAGGATAATATTCCTGTTTATTAATGTGATTATACATTACAAAATTATTAAAAATGTGTTGTCACTACTAGTAATTATTACCAGTATCTCTTAGGGAGTTCTGGCCGCTAATCAGCAGATCAGTCCACTAAAAAAAGCAGACACTGGTGAAAGCCGCCGAATCCAGATCAGTAGATCACTAAGATTTGGTCCTTTCACAGTTTATGACCCATGTCTTTATGTTCTGCTGCTCTTTTAGAATATCCACTTAAAGAAACTCATAACGAAAAAAGCAGAATTAAAAAGCCAAGGAAAGGGAAGCAATTTATTTATTTCTCTTTTTTGACCGTCTGCATAAAAAAAAAAAAATCCTCTTTTGTTCCTTCTTCTTTTTTTTTTATTAAATACAAGACATCAAAAATAAACTCAGGTTTTATGTATTCAATTTCAGGTAAAGTGAACTGCATACATTTTTTCTTGATGTTGTGCAGCCTCGAAAACAGTGTCTCTGAAATTGCAGAATGAGGAGAAATTGACTCTTAAAAACAAGAACAACCTTACTTTGTGTCATTGCAAAGTTTTTGTTTTGTTTTGTTTGTTTCCTTTTCCACATCATGTTTTGTAAGAATTACAAAGTTGTTTTGATAATAATATTAAAAGATATTCATATTTTTTTTTATCCTGAAGTATTCCAAAAATTTAAATTTAGTCAGATTTGATGTCGATAAAAGTTGCTGTCATTTTTAAATCTGTCTTTTAATAACTACTTTCATTTAAATATAGGGTATTGGTAAAGGCTAATATATCATTACTAAAACAGTCAAATTATCATTATTAAACCTATTAGAAATATAGGACTAACTAAAATGACAGCGTCATACCGTTTTAAACAATAGGACTTAAGGAAAAATGTATTTTAGAAGAACAGCGAAATCTTTGAACTTGTTCAAAGTGTGATAAAATCCCCCCAAAAAATTTGATTTGACTGTTTTAGTTCCTATAGAAGATGGTTCCTGGTTCATAGGAACTCTACAAGCGGAGGCAACAGAGACCAAGTCAAAACAGAAGATAAACAGAGACAATAAAACCAGGAGGGATTTATAGATATGTACCAATGAAAGAACCAAGCACAGAAGGCCACATCCAGCTGACTGAAGGATAAAACTTTGCAATGATGAGAAAGATCATCTGGATGTGAATCTCTGAGCTTCATGAAAAGCAGAATTTAATTAATGAAGAGAGCTTTCCCAGGATTTCATATATAAACGTCACCACAGTCTAAAGGAGTCTAAAAAGGTGGAACCCAGGCTTCTTTACTGTTCTTTGTCATGTAATGGCCTTTCATAATCAAAAAAGGTTCAAATATTGTTGCCTAATATGGTAGTTCTGTAAATGGCTCCACGCTAACGTCATCATCACAGAGACTTGTCGTAAAGTGGAAGTCATGTCACTCCGTTCACAGATTGTCTCCTTCTCTATCTTCCAGCTGCTATCACAGAACCAGAGATCTGTTATATCCTGGATGGCATTCTCTTCCTGTACGGCATCATCCTGACTGCGCTCTACTGCAGAGTCAAGGTTTGCATCCCAAGTCTCTCCATTTGTGTTTAGAATGAAGCAAACCATTGCTTAGTCTGTAATCAAACCAATAATGACAGATGACAAAAACTAATTCAGACATCAATGCATTTTTCCCATCTTTCCCAGTAAAGTATCACATTTACAACCTTTGACCTGCTGTTGCTCTGCAGCCTATGGATCAAAGGAGGACTTTATATTAGAGTCCTCAGTTTTAGGTGGGAATTGTGTTAAATATCAAGAAAGAATCCAAATTTATTCATACCTAAAGGATAAAGAAACTCTAAAAACATTAGAGCGATAATAAAGATATAAAGTTTGCTTTAATTGCTAAGAATTTCAAAACAATGTCTATGTCCTTTAATAAGTATGTTTTACATGTCGAGGGTCCTTTATGTTTTTTGCATTTTATCCACAAACCTTAATGTGTCTTTGGGGGATTGCAAGTCAACAAAAAACACTGGGCTGAAGTGGAAGGACTTTGAAACATGGCTTTCAAATTGTTTTAGATATAAAAATTTAATAAGTGTGCCATGCATTTATGCATTGTATGTTTTCTTTCTTTCTTTCTTAAGGTCAGTATGAGATCTATTGCATAAATAAAACTAAAAATAGAAATAATAATGATGAAGCACAATTATGCATTGAGATATATTAAATATATTCAAACAAAAGTTCAGAGACATAGACAGGTACGGGGCATTGCAGGCTAATAAAAGAAGCCAAACGACGTGTTCGTATGGTTAAATTTGCATGTTTTCTAAACAAATACAAACAAATACAAGGCTTTGTTGGGCTACTGCATAAAGCCTCTAACTTAACGCTATTTCTGACATTTTGAATTGAAAAAGCCTCCTTGGATGGGAAGCGAAAAGTCTCCAAATTTGGAAACAAAGTCCAGTGGTTTGTTTTTTTAACTTTTTTGGAATACTGTACACAATACTGTATACAACTCATAACAAAACTTTGGGAATCATGTCAGAGTATTCCTGTTAAACTGAGCCAGGAGACTTACAAGCCTCAATCTAACTAAAAAGTAATGAAACAATCCTCATTTTATCTGAACAATATTGAGCAATTTTATGAAAAAGTCTTTGTTATAAATTATATTAGTTCATTGGTTTAAGCCTGATTGACATGCCCAAACACTTACAGCTGCAACATTAACTCTGCAACTATTTCTCTGAACATTTAAAGCTTTTTGAGGGGTTTAGCTGTTTGGTTTGCTCCTGGGATTGAGACTACAGGGCTATGTGGTTGCGCCCAAGTAGTCCCGGTATTAGGTCACTGGACAACCCGGCCTCCTCTTCATCTGTCACTGCATGCCTGCGGCGCCTCACGATCTATTCAGCTTTGGGTTAAGTTCAAAGGAAGCTATGTCCCCTCAGAGGTTCCCTTCCGGTTCTTTTCCTGGGAGCAAGCTACTTGGTTTAAATACTCTTAACTCAAAACTTTGTAAATCTATATAAAAATGACTAAAAACAGGAGTTTTTAGTTTATTCCAGATCAGATTGTTACAGGACAGAGAAATTGCTTGGAGTCGGCACAGCTGTGGGCTCAAGTCATCAGTGGCATCTGGAAAATGAGCCACGAACAATGTCATCTCCTGCTTCTTATATCTCATGAGTCTATGTGTTGCATCAGGTGGATGCTTAGCTTTCCATGTCAGGAACTGACACGCCATCCATGCCCTGACCTCTGTGCCTCTTGCATCTATGCCTCAGGATTACAGATACGTAGCTCTTCTTTATCAATCTGGCTCCGAGATGTATCGTTATCCTGTGTTGATTGCACAGACAAGACTGTCCTAATTAGATAGCTGGATACATCATGTGAAGGAAGGCTGTCCACCCCATCTAATCTGGCTAACAGATAGGTAATAAACATGACTAATAAAGAATAAACCTAACAGTTAAGAAGGTCTACAGTAAAAACCCAACAGTTCTCAAAGCCCTGCACCATTTCTTCTTTTACATCTTAACAACATGTACGTTTAAGTCTATAAATATAGACATAACATCCTTAAATAGAAATAAAAATGGAAGGTACAGTAATAACAATAATAATAATCCAACATAATATAGAGTCTTATTTACCATTTCGTTTTCTGTTTTAAATGTTTTATAGATCTACAATGCCAGAGAGGCCAAGGCAGGCAAAGGAAAGTCAAAGCAGGTAAGAATGGCTGCATGTCTAAAATGAGACTTGTCTAAAAAGCAGAAACAGAAGCGCTACACCGCAGCACAAAGTAGCCTGTCATTTGAAAAAAAAAAAAACTGAGCTAAAGGCTAACCTCAGTGGACATGCTGAGGTTTTGGACGTGGAGGAAATTAGCACAGAGCATGCTTTAACTGTGTGTGTGTGTTTGTGGTAAGTTATACTGAGTCTCTGCAGTTGGGTTGACTTCTTTTTTTTTCTGAGACCGCTGAGCAAGTTAGAGGAGTCTAAACATCCTGCCCACCTTCAAACTCAGCCCACTGAAAAGAAATTCAGTTTCAAATCGTATCACTTTGATAAGATGGGTTTCACAGACAAACTGTGTCAATTATTGGATTTTTTCTTTCTTAGAGCGACACACCCTAAAACGACTGTGAGATTTCCCATCCTATCTGGTCGTTCTTGACAACTTGTGTCGCAAGACATGTGGCTAATGTTTTTCTTGTCTCTTTTCTTCTTTTAGGCTGTCGAAGAGGGCATATATACGGTGAGTTTCAAAATAGGTAACACTATGTTGTGTTACATTTACCTTCTACAGTTTTTTATGTATATTTATATACATTTTCTCATCTTCTCTCTCTCCTACAGGGTCTGACTCCTCATGCACAAGACACATACGAAACCATCGGCATGAAGAAGTGATCCTATTTGGTTGCGATGTTCTGTCTTTTCTTCTTATTTAAACATAACACATCATACTCAGCTTTTTTTTACACCAGTGTCCAGTTCCCCATTTTGCTTTTGTTGAATTGAGTACAAACTGAGGAGGAAGAGACAGAAAAGAGAAGTGAAGCCCAGCATGGGCAGCTCTCAGAAAGGCTCTTTATCAGTGCTGTATGAGAAACTCTTCCTGTTCTGATGCACATATACACATTTTTATCTTGGTAAGTTCTGTCCTGCAGATAAATTTTAATGCTTGTGTATAAAGAAGCTGCAAAAACATCTTATTGCATTAGGAGATTATACATTTTAGATATTTTTGAGCTAAACATGCTATCTAACACCTGATGAAAAGCTTCATTCTTATATTTTTATATAACTTTGACAGGCTTTGTTCCCTTTTTGTTCTAATTTTTGGTCTCATGGTTTTAATTTTTGCACAAGATAATTTAGGAGTGAGATGGCCCATAGGAAAGGCTATTGGAGGAGAAAAATCTAACATCCTTCAGCATCATCATTATTGAGCAGTATTCCCCTCACACCACTGGATGGCAGTGATCGCATCTCTTTCTCCTGTCTAAAGTAGTTACTTATATGTACCATATTTGTTTTGTATGCATATTTACATTAAAAACATTTTAGAAATATGGCCTTCACTTAAGGCGGCTCTATCTCATTCTTTTTCCAAAATCAAAAATATTTCATCTTCAAATCTTAACTGAAAGTTTCTCGATATACTGGTGGTGGCTTAGTTTGGGGAGTGGCGGCCAAATGGTTAATGCATAGGGTAATCCTGTGGTTGTGAGTTTGAAACCAACAGACTGCCACTCTGGATCTCTGAGCAAGACCCTTAACACCTGATTTCTCTCCTGGAGCTGCAAAGTGGCAGCCCACTGCTCCCCAAAGTGATGAGTTAAATGCAGAGAGTAAAATCCTCCATTGTGAGACCAATAAAGTTCAATTTAATTTTTAATTTCCTGTTAGGGGATTTTTACATGAACAAAAAAGTGGATGTCAATTTAAATTTGGTTGTTTGAATTAAAAACATAAAAAGGACTGTAATGAAAAGGTCTTCATTACTGGGACTATTTTTTTTGAAAATGGCTTTTTATGTAAATAGCTTGTCGCACTTTAAAGGGGCCTTTGGATCAGCTGTGTCTATTTAAGCCAGAGATTGTGTGTTTGATGGAGACGGAATGCTGTGCTGCTAAATAAACCTGCTGATACTTCAACTTCACTGGGCCTGACAAGTTCATTTTCTCACTGAAAATCCATCCGAGAGGTCGCCTGCTTACAAGGACAATTTAAAATATGAGCAAAAGAAAAAGATGACAAATAAAATGATTTTGCTGTTGTTTGATGCATTTCATCAGTACCTGAAAGGACAACATTAGAAATTCTGAGTAAAGAAAATCGAACTCCTCCGGAGATTAAAAATCTAATTAAAATTAAAAATTTTCATGCCTTTAAAACCCACTATGGCTGCTGCGAGCATTAAAAGTTATGATTTATGTAGAGTTTTCATTAATCAACCACTCATGATACAGCCACTCTTGGGGGAGCATTAGACAACAGTATGAATTCAATTCAATTCAATTCAGTTTATTTATATAGCACCAAATTCACAACACATGTCATCTCAAGGCACTTTACAGTTCAACCAGATCATACAGTCAAATTGATTCAAAGTGTTCTATCTAAGGTAAACCAGTTGATTGCATCGACTCCTTGACTCAAATACAATCCCTCACACTAAGCATGCTTGTAGCGATAGTGGAGAGGAAAAACTCCCTTTAAATAGGAAGAAACCTCCAGCAGAACCAGGCTCAGTGTGAGCGGCCATCTGCTGAGTCCGACTGGGGTTCAAGGAGACAAAATCAGAGACGCAAAAGGCGGCCCCGTCCAGGAAACAAAAAGCCAGGCAGACGAGCTCTGAGCCAGCTCCCATGCCAGAGGACGAAGAGAGCACATCCAGCCAGTCACGGTCAGAAAAACAGGACTACACTGGAAAACAGGCCGATATCCAGCATCTATAAACAAGGGTGTTGATGGAAGCAGCACAGCTGATGTTTCTCTCCAGGATGGCGTCAGAGCCAAACAGGAACAGACGAGGCAAAGCTACTCTGAGGAAAAGCAGAGAGAGCAGAAGGTTAGAGATTGAACAAACAGATTCTGCAGAATAGGAGAATAGAGAGAGAATGAAGCAGAATAATGATGGGGGTCCCTATGTCCTCCAAAAGTCTAAACCTATAGCAACATAACTATAGAGATAGCTCAGGATAACCTGAGACACTCTAACTATAAGCTTTATCAAAAAGGAAAGTTTTAAGCCTAGCCTTAAAAGTAGACAGGGTGTCTGCCTCACGGACTAAAACTGGTAGTTGGTTCCACAAGAGAGGAGCCTGATAATTAAAGATCTGCCTCCCATTCTATTTTTAGAAATTCTAGGAATCACTAATAAACCTGCAGATTGAGAGCGAAGTGCTCTGTTAGAAACATAAGGAACAATCAGATCTCTGATATCAGATGGAGCTTGGCCATTTAAGGCTTTATATGTGAGAAGGAGGATTTTAAATTCTATTCTGGATTTGACAGGAAGCCAATGAAGAGAAGCCAGGATAGGAGAGATGTGATCTCTCTTTTTAATTTTCAGCAGAACTCTGGCTGCAGCATTTTGGATCAGCTGAAGGCTTTTAACTACAGTTTGTGGACTTCCTGATAGTAAAGAATTACAACAGTCCAGCCTTGAAGTAACAAATGCATGGACTAGTTTCTCAGCATCACCCCTGGACAGGATATTTCTAATTGTTGCAATATTCCTCAGATGAAAGAAGGAAATTCTAGAAACCTCTTTGATATGGGATTTAAATGACAGGTCCTGATCAAAAACAACACCAAGATTTTTTACTTTATTTTCTGAAATCAGTTTAATCCCATCCAAATGAAGTGACTGACTAATCAGCTTCTTTTTCAAAGACTCTGGTCCAAAGACTATAACTTCTGTTTTGTCTGCATTCAGAAGGAGAAAGTTAAGAGTCATCCAGGTTTTTATGTCTTCAAGACATGCCTGTAATTTATGTAATGGGTTAGCTTCATCTGGGTTTATAGACAGATATAGCTGGGTATCATCAGCATAACAGTGAAAATTAATCCCATGCTGTCTAATAATTCTACCTATTGGGAGCATGTATAAAGTAAAGAGAATTGGTCCTAGCACTGATCCCTGTGGTACTCCACAGGTAACCTTTGAGCATGTTGAAGATCTATCATTAACATGAACAAACTGAATTCGATCAGATAGATAAGATTTAAACCAGTCTAGTGCTGTTCCTTTAATTCCAACAAAATATTCAAGTCTTTCTAAAAGAATATTATGGTCAACCGTATCAAATGCAGCACTGAGATCCAACAGGACGAGCACAGATACAAGTCCATTATCTGAGGCCATGAGAATATCATTAGTGACTTTCACCAGAGCTGTTTCAGTGCTATGATGAGCTCTAAAGCCAGACTGAAACTCTTCAAAAAGTTCATTAAGTGATCGCAAACTTGTTTGACACCTACTTTCTGAAGAATTTTAGATAAGAAAGGAAGATTGAATATAGGTCTATAATTGACCAAGTCATCTGGGTCAAGAGACAGTTTCTTAAGCAGAGTTTGGAACTGGATCTAACATATAAGTTGAAGGCTTAGATGAAGACAATAATTTTGCTAATTCAGAAAGTTCAACTGGATCAAAGCAGTCTAAACCTGGTTCAGATTCCATGACTACCTCAGGTACAATCGCGGATAGAGGAGTGCTTATGATCTTATTTTTAATAAGATCAATCTTATTTATAATGAATCCCATAAAATCTTTACTTCTAAGAGTAGGTGAAATGGACGGTTCAACTAAGCTATGGCTCTGGGTGAGTTTGGCAACTATATTAAAAAGAAATCTAGGATTATTCTTATTCTCCTCTATTAATGAGGAGAAGTATGCTGCTCTTGCTTTACAAAGGGTCCTCTTATACAGCAGTAAACTATTTTTCCAGACTAGGAAGGACTCCCGCAGGCCTGTGGAGCGATATTTTTTCTCCAGTTTCCTAGCATTTTGCTTCAAAGTGCGCAGCTCTGCATTAAACAAAGGAGCAAGCTTTCTATTTTAAACGGTTTTCATTTTCAAAGGAGCTGCGTTGTCTAAGGCAGTACGCAGAGAATTAGCAACCCCATCAACAAAATCATCAACCTGTGAAGGGGAATAAGCTAAGCTTTTGCACTCTGCAGCACTTCTCAACGACACAGAGGAGAGAAAAGTGAAACAGATTCTTTAAAATGTATAACTACACTATCTGATAAAGATCTAATAAAATTGAACCTTCTTTTGGGGGAGGAGAACTCTGTTAAAGTAATCCTGAAGTCAGAGAGCACAGGGTTGTGAGGAAATACTGTAATTTCATCACATTCTATGCCATATGTCAGCACAAGATCCAAAGTATGAAGATGAGAATGTGTGGGACTATTCACATTTTGAACAAAGCCAATAGTGTCTAAGATAGCATTAAAGGCTGCTCTTAAGCTATCGCCTTCAATGTCAGCATGGATGTTAAAATCTCCCACTATGATGACCCTGTCAGTATTTAATACCAAATCAGAAAGGAACTCTGAAAACTCATCTAAAAATTCAGAGTAAGGACCTGGTGGACAATACAAAGTTACAAAAAGAAGAGGTTTTCTTGCTTTGAAATTTAGATCAGGGAAATTAAGGGTTAAATGTTCAAAAGAGTTGTAGATATTAACTGTTTTGGGAGTAATCAGTAAGTCAGACTGAAAGATTGTTGCTACTCCTCCTCCTCGCCCAGAACTTCTGGGTATGTGAAAATTTAAATAGCCTGAAGGAGTTGCCTCATTTATGCTCACATAATCCTCTTGCTGCAGCCAGGTTTCTGTAAGGCAACATAAGTTAATGTGATTATCACAAATCAAGTCATTAACTAGCAGACTTTTAGAGGAAAGAGATATTATGTTAAACAGACCACTAATCGTTTTAACTTTTTCCCCAATTGGAGTTATTTTAATTTTAATTAGATTATCATGAATTACTCCTTTGGGAATATTTGCTAATTTATTAGATTTTGGTCGTGGGCAGGACACTGTCTGGATGGAGTAAAGAGTGGGTAACAGTAGAGAAGCTGCAGAGATGTGTGTTAAACTACAACTCTGCTGGAGTATGAATGACAAGAAATACACCATTACTGACTATTAATAACTAGTTGGCCTGATTCTTTTCAAAACTCCTTTGGTTTTCCGATCTGGTGTGTTTCCACTTGTAAACGAAACTTAAAGGTTTCTTCCACGGAGGGAAACACATTGATAAGTGTTTAGGATTCAACCTGAAGTCAAATTCCTGACCTGAAAACAGGTTTGAGAATCTCGCATGGAGAAGATAACTAAGAATATTGATCAAACAAAAGCTAAACAATGTTTAATGTTCTTGGAACGTTCTTGATTAGGAAAGTGCAGCCTTTAAAAACACCTGTCTTACCAAGTATTGTCTCTGATCTACCCTTAGCATGTGCTGATGGTTGACTGCCTAGAAAAATTCTCATTTCACTGACGTTAGTTGTGGCAGGGGTTAAAAACACCACAGGGCCCATCGTTCCAGGTGTTCTGTACCCTGTTTGTGGTTGTTAATGCTTTCCTAAAATATGGAGATAATGTCATGTTATCGGACCACTTGACTCAGGAACCCAATATGAACACCAACGATAAGATAACTGACTGAATTCCTCCTAACCAGATTCAGAAGAAATTAGCATTCTTCATCATTGCTACGGCAATATATAGATTAAATTGAAAAACAATTAAAATGAACTTACTGCTACTAAATATGAACAAAATAATGAATGAAAATGCAAAGAAGAAATAAAAACAAACTCTTTACTGGGCAGCTACCAAACATTTTCTATCTCATTAAACACAAAGACAAAGCAGGCAAACAGGGAGGCAACGTAATAGTTTATAATAAAGCCTTCCACTTAACATATCTGATTTTATCATGATGGCATATTTAATTCCTTAAATAAAGTTATAAACTCTACTTGTTTTTTGTTTTTGTTTTTTTGTTTAGATTATTTTCGAGCTGAGTTCTGTTAACAAATATTCCATTACATTATTTCTTAGGCTTTTTTGATTGTGACACTACTTGAGTTTAATGAAATCTCTACTTATTTTACTTATTGTTAACTATTTTAAATATAACTTGCAAAATATATTAACAAAAAATACTAACTCATACAATCTTATTAGGAATAGTGGATTCATTGGTTCTCTTATAGCTCAATTTTCTAAAAGAAATGGATTTGTTCTAAGATTAATTCTAGTTATCAAATCAACAACAGTAGTTCATAACCAGGTCAGGCAGGAGCAAAAAATTCTTGTTCCTTCAGCACATTAATAGACATAGTTTTAGACAGTTATTTGATTAAAAAGATATTTTTGAACTGAAAGCTTTATTTAGCTCATCACTGCAGCTTTTCCATAATAAAACTAATTTCTCTTAAAGCAGGCCTTGCATGCGATCTCTTAAACATGTCAGTGCCCCTTAAATTGTATTCACTTTGTAACAGAGTTAACCTTATTTGTATAAATTAAGTAATTTTATTATATCAAATGTGAAACATGAATATAGCTGTTAACAGGCTGATAAAGTTGTAAATAATGCAAATGAAAAAAAACAAAAGAACAAAACAAAAGAAGGAAAATGGAATTAGTAAATGTTTTTGATGCTTAGTCATATAAGGAACAACCAGTAACATTAAAAACAGCCTCATCAATACATTTTTCTTTAACTTAATACTATTAAGGAATTTTCTTAGAAAAAATGACTTAAAATACAGATATATGTTTTCAAATCTATATTTTGATCAAGAGTAACACACAGACCATTTATTACTCATGTCCACCAAATCAAAAGACAATCAGCACTGATCAACTTATTGGTGGGAATCTCTCTACTGCTGGATGATATATAATTGCTTTTTAACAAAAATAATTTACATTCAAGCATGTTTTTATGCTTCTTAAATCCTTGAAACCATCTGAACAATGTGACAGATTTTTTACCAGCGTAAAACACATTGTACCTCAGGGGTACAATGACTGACCCCTGGGGTACTCCATAGTTAACATTGTTAATCTCTACTAACTGCTGTCTGTTCTCTAAATATCTCAAAACTCATTCATGTGCTAGTGCTTTATTGCATTTAATAACATATTTTCCTACACTTTTTATAGATCATAAAATAAATGTACAACTTAATATCTCTTTCCTTTTCCAGCAGATTCTTCAAACATGAAGAATTTCACCAAACTTAAACTGATTACCATAATTTTGTGTTTATAAACACAAAGTCATAAATAGAAACCCAGGAAACAAGTCTTTCTAGAAAAAGCAACCTTTTTTATAAAGTGGAATAATTTTGGCTACTTTTATATTTTCAGGAAATATTCCAGTAAAGAACACTGAATAGCAAAGTTTCTCTCTGGTTCTTTAACATACTAACATAGGTTCAGGTAATGATACCCCTGAGAGACTCAACACAGCTTCTTCATGATCATGTGGATCTGCTGCCACACGGTGCTGAATAAGCACACTGACAGAACCGCCTATGTCAAATCACTACACTGCTGTCAGAAAAGTCTTTCTGCACACGTTTATTTTCTTGTCCTTTTTTTTCTTGTCTGTTTTTTTTATGTTTTTTGTTTCCACAATACACAGTAGCATTGTATTGTTGTGATCAATTCAACAAGTTTTTAATTACAAAGAGAAATTTGGCCTTGTGTTCTGAGCAGTGGCGGTGCGGCAGGGGTCATTTTCATGGGGCACAGAATGAAAGAAAAAAAAAAAACCAAACAAACAAACAAAAAAAAAATAAATAAAACTATAGAGCAATAGTTAGACACAAAGCCCCCCACATTAACAGATGAAAACTGTGATTTTATTTTAATACAGTTAAAACTAAAAGCTCACTGTAACTTTTAAAAAACGTAAAAGTAAATTTTAACAGTGAAATATTAAGTGGATCCAAGTAACTTCTCAGTTTGGGCCTCTTCTATCTTAGAAAAACAGCACGTTCATCTTTACTCCCTAAAAACTGTCTGAGCTTCTGGAGAAAATAATCTGAGCTAAACTTTTTTAGGCGCTGGTCTCAATTTACAAAATTCTTTTCACTTTCACCGCACTCAAATAGCCTCAAACACTAGATGGATTTGCTGACACTCCACATTGTTTGACTGTATGATCTGGTGAACTGTAAAGTGCCTTGAGATGACTTGTGCTGTGAATTGGTGCCATATAAATAAACTGAATTGAATTGAATTGTCCACATTGAAGCTGCCAATTTACAAAGGGGTTTTCACTTTCACCGCCTTCAAATAAGCCTCAAACACTAGATGGAGTGGTTGACTGTTAGAATAATTGTATACACAGCCACCTTTTCTGAAGTATACTGTGATTTGTGAACTTGCTTTTGGGGAGGTTGTGGTTGATTTACGAGCAGCACTCAACCTACTGAACTTTGGTGAACAGCTTTAACCGCTTAAACTTTGACTGAACCCTGAGATTTAGAGGACATGTTTACTGAGACTGCAAGTCTGAATTTTTCATGTTGTTTCTGTTCTCTAGAGCAGTCTCAGCTGTTGTAACAAGGGACCCCTGATTTATATAAATAGTGAGCAGAACGCTGGGACTGCAGAGGGAGGTGGAGATTGTAAACTCTGCAGTCCCTTCCTGCTCTCCTCGCGAGTAAAACTAAATTAATTGTCTCTGTGCCTTCTTTCTTTCCCTGTATGTATGTATGATGTTTTAGGTGCTTAGACCTGACACTGACACTCCACGTTGAAGCTGCTGTCTTGACACCACCCCTCTGGTTTGTTTTCTACATGTATGCTGATTATTTATATCTATGAGTGAGTAGGTAAATACGCCAAAGAATATTACCCTACTTATGCAGAAACTGAATAGAATATCACATCCCTTCAGCACTGAACCCTTAGTGTGAGATTATATCCCATTGTGACCTTTATGTTTAGGATTATATCTCTTATACTTAAGGGGTCATTAGTTTCCGTCAGAGGGAGGAGGCAACTGCAGTTTCATTCTCAGCCTTGTTCTTATGATCTTCACTCTGTGTCATTGGGATGTGGTTTAAACAGGTTTTCTCAGGCATGCTCATTCACTTGCCTCTCCTCTGTGCAAGTAAAGAAAGGAAATTGACTGTAATGTCACCTCAAGTTTGAGGTTTTTGACTGTGTGAGAAGCAGAGATAGGGCGGAAGTGAGAGGTAGAACACAAACAGGTGTATGATTTAGAACTGCACCTTCTCTCTCTGCACTCCTGAACCTTTTCTTCACGCCTGGGTAGAATCTCTCAGCTAGCAGATTGACATATTCTTCTCTCAGGACGGCTCTTTGGACAGGACCAGGATTTTTCACAGAACAAAGACATTCTTGAGGATGATCACACAGCATGAGGCATAAAGGCACCTCATGCTCTCCAATTTAGGATTGTTTTACCTGGACTGATGAGCCTCACAGCCGTGCTGAAAGTGTCCCAGGTTTTGCACAGTTAGGAGGAACTCCAGAGGAGGAAGACTTCTCTTCTCTACAGTCTCTTGCTGGGTCTCCTTGTGCTCCAGATCTTTGGTAAGATGAAGCTTTTCAATACCTGGATGTGACGTTATGAGGGGGATCTATCTAAATCTGTTCTAACAGTGATGTTTAACTTAGGTCATAATTTTCTTTTACTAGAGCAATTAACGTTTGATAGCATGCACAAATTGAAACATAAAAGGAAGAAGCCAGTCTAAACTGAAAAGTATTGGCTTAGAACCTTATAGCTCTTTACACTTAGAGAAAACAATTAGTTTTGCTGCTGATGCTGCCGCCTTTATAAGCAGCGCCCAACATCATTACTACCCCAACACCAGCAGAAACATGAATGCTATCCAGTGATGGGACTAACGGCATTGAAAGTACCGGCGTTACTAACGCCGTTACCTTGTTTTAGTAACGAGTAATCTAACTAATTACTTTGACTGTAACTATAACGCAGTTACCATTACAGACACCCCGTTACTGCGCGTTACTCAGGTCTTACAATGAACCTTTTTTCATGATAGGACTCGTGCGCGCCTTGTCTCTAGAGAGGGGAGGATGAGAATGGCTGATGTATAGTGAGATTCCGTCTGTCAGTTGGGTAGGTGGGTGTTTCTGTTGGTGGGTGTTAACGTACAGCACACACAGAGAGATGGAGAGTGAGGATGACTCCAGCAGCAAAACAGCGTTTTCCAGATGGAAATACCGGTGTTACGTCGAGCTGTGTTTCCCCATCAGATACGGTTTTCCCTGCATCTCCGCACCGCGCAAGTGAAAGGAAACGCGTATGCGCGCTAAAGGCGGTCAACAGTCGCCCTGTGCTCGCGCCACAGGAGAACTATGGAGAGCGTGAACGATCAAATGATAGTCTATATGGAGAAATCTGGATGGATGGATGGATGGATGGATACTCTGCCTTTTCAACCTACTGTATTTTTTATTTTAAACATTATTTGATGGCCTTGGTGGCAGCTGGCAGGGATGGAGATCCATATTTTATGTCACACACAGAGTATACATCTAGATAGATAGATGGATAGATAGATAGATGTTGCAGTATCTATAACAACACAAACACACAGGATTTCAGAATTAGACATCCCCAGTTATTAATTTTCATATACTCACCAGATCTGAATGCCCTGTTAAAAAACTTCACATCGCGTTCCCCCCTGATGTCATTTACGTTGAGTTGCAATAAATGCAAAACTCTCTGCAGGTTCTTGTCTTTGTCGTCCGCTCTATTCAGCTGGCTTTGAAACACACGGCAAGAAGGTGGGGGCCGGGTGGTGAAGGTTACGGGGTCGAGAAACGCAAAAGTAACGCAATAGTTACTTTTACTAGTAACTAGTTACTTTTATTGTGGAGTAACTCAGTTAGTAACTCAGTTACTTTTTGGGAGAAGTAACTAGTAACTATAACTAATTACATTTTCAAAGTAACGTGCCCAACACTGATGCTTCCCTTTAAACATGACTGTCTGTCAGATGAGGGTGTTTTCTGAACAGCACTGTCAGCACATCTGGCTACATTACAGAGGTTGTTATGGTACGATACTAACTGTCTTTAAAACCCTGTGCTTTGCCTTGTAATACCTGCAGGTAGAACAAGGCACAGCTTAATTTAATCTGTTATGATGATTTAAACAAGCAGAAAGGAGTGGTTCAGTCATTCTAAATAATTTTCTGTGGAAAGAAAACACCACATCATGGCATATAGAGCCAAAAAAACAAGACTTTAACCTTCCTGGGTCCCAACATCACAATACTGGTTTTACTTACTGGTTGCCCAGCCTCATTCCAAGACTTAGACAAACTTTATTGTTGTTTTGTATAGACCAGGGGTCTCAAACTCAATTTACTTGGGGGCCGCGGATGGCAGAGTCGGGGTGTCTTTATTTTTATTTTTTAACACAAAATAAGATGAAAAAATAAACAAATAAGGAGAAAACAAAGAAATTAATAAGAAAATCAATCAATCAATCAGTAATAAGTAAATAAAATAATAATTATTATAATAATTAGGATTCAAATCTCTGTATTAACAGTTCTTTAAGCTTCTTCTGAACACGAATTGTCCTGAACATAAGTGGAACATTGAAGAACATGAACTGTTCTTCTGAACATGGCCTCTCTTGCCTACATCTTGCTGCTAGAGACCTGGCAGCGCTTCCTCTCACATAGCTGAGCCACATTTGGCTTAAGGGAGGACGCAGTTGAGACCCTCAGTATGGCTTGAAGATGATCATCAGTGAGTCTGGACCTGTACTTGGACTTATTGAAGTTCAAGGTGGAAAAGAGCTTTTCGCACAAGTATGTGCTCCCAAAAAGGCACATGGTCTTCTTGAACATTCGGGAAAGCTCAGGGAAGCCGGGGGTCAATTCTCTCAAAAAACTGCCCAAGCTTGTCTGATTTTCCATTCACATCTCTGAACTTGGCTTTGAGCTCAGAGTTGCACTGCAGGTCAATGAGCTCAATTTGAAGCACAGGTGGGGCATTCTTGCACATCAAAGGAGAAAGGGTCCGCAAAAATTTGAAATGTGGCTCTGTGTGTCTTGAAGTCTGAGAATCTGTGATCAAATTCCTCCTGCATCATCTTTGTCGGTATTTATAAATGGTAGATAACAGATAACTTCGCCCTGGGACTCTGACACAAAACTGGTCGGGACCAGGTTTAATGAATGAAACCTCGAGTCTCTGTCTCTGCCCTCTTCCACGGGCACAGACGGGAAATCACTCCCTCATTCAATCGATCAGCGGGCCAGTTTTGCCGTAGAATTCTGCCGTCTTTGATTTAAAAAAATATTTTTCATCACTTTTCAATATTATTATTTTTATTATCATATAACATGGCATGTCCTTTTGATGAGGATCCTGTTGATAAAAGTGCAGCATTAATCCACAGAGAAATGAATATCGCGAGCGCATCATTAGACCCCGCGTAGATGAATTATATCCTGATTCCTGACAACTAATTTATTTATTTATTTTTATTTAGACTGTGCGGCTTTTAATCAGGTGCGCTCTGTAGTCCGGAATTTACGGTAGTCATTTTGTTCTGCCGAGCAGCAATTAAAAACCATTTTTTGGAACTGTTGTGAACTCAGCGAGCTGGGACGAATGTCAGGAACGGACGAAAACGCTCCATGGAAACGCTGCTGTAACTTTCACTCACTGAGAAATGTTTCTGTTGCTCAGGGAAAAATATGATTTATGTTTTTCTTTCATTTAAATGTTAGTTTTATGCTTTGCATGTTTGGAGGGGAAGATATGATTTGTTTTTCTTTGTATTTTCTTCTTGAGCTTTGCATGTTTTGATGTTTGTTTATATGATTGTTTTCCTTTATTTTAGACTTTTGAATTTTTCCTGTAAGTTGGGTTGTTTTGGTTTGTTTTTCCCTTGTGACAATCCATGCGCACTGGACTGAAGTAGTTGTTTGGGGAGGCGGAGTGCATTAATTGCGCTGCGTAATTGCTGCGCTCAGGTGTGAGCAAGGGCTGATTAAAGCCGACATAAAAGGAGTCTGAATGAAAGGAGGAGCAGGAACTGAATCTGCAGGTGACAGAGACGGACGCGCTGCCGGGGGAGAGGCTATGGCAAGATCAGCCAGTGGGTGCTGCAGACCGATCACTCGCACCAGAAGCAGCATAACAAGTGGAGCCCAACTTCTAGCCTCTGATTTTTAAGTAAAACTCTTGAATTTTAGGTTTTATCAGGAAAAGAAAAGGACTGTTTTATCATGCCACTTTTGCGGTGGCTTTTCGTATAAATAAAACACTTGAACTTAAGTGCTTCACGGTTTGGGTCTTTGAGTTGCTTGCTCCCCCTTGTGTCAACGAATGAGTGTGGGGCCATACTGGCCACATTTCTCTGCTTGCATCAAGCCGATGTCCCGCCCTCAAGAGCCATACACCACCGTGATTGGCCGGTTTGTTCAGCTCCGCACAAAACTCTGTACACTGCCGTTCATATCAAACTCGCAACAGTGAATAAACAGCTTACAACGGTGAAATGAACAGTAGGAGAAAAGGAAAACCAGTTTAAATTTATCGTGCAAAAGGTACTGATATGGAAAGGTTTAGCGCAGTGCAAATAATTAACTATGGAGCAAAATGCAGTAGAACTTTGAGTTGTGTTCTATTAAAAGGGATTATGAGCCATGTTGGTAGTGCAAATATGAGGTTTACTAGTGTGATGCAGAGTCTTGATAGTGCCTTGATTAGAGTTTCAACAGTTCAGCAGTCTTATGGCAGCGGGGGAAAAGCTGTCGCATAACCTGCTGGTCCTGCAGTGAATGCTGCGAAGCCTCTTCCCAGTGGGCAGTGTTGTGATTCCATAGTAAAATTCTCTTCCCAGCCAGCTGGGAATTTATTTTCTGATACTTTATGTATCGACGTAATATGTTTATTGCCCTCCCCTGTAGGGGTGGTAAAATATCTTATTTAATCAGATATTAGTTCAGCTGTTATATACTGTTTATGACACACAGTCCTACTAACTGTGTGTTAGAACAATAGATGAAAGAATGATTCGAGCACTAATCGTGGTCAAACAGTTAATTCTGCAGATACATGGAATAAATTTACCACAACTTCTGTTCAAAATATAAGAGTTTATTAACAAAAATCATTAAGCTCCAAGTCAAACATATTTAAGTTTAACACTCTCAACTAAGACTAGTAAAACTCAACTAAACTAAACTAAATACTATGTACAAAGAGGAAGGGGGAAACGGTTGAAAAACATATTACAGTTTAAGATGGATTCTGTGTTTGAAACCAAAGTTTATCTGAAAGAATTTGGGATGTAATCAAATTAGCTTTTCACTAATTTGAAAGAAATTGGAATGTTTTCAGACCAATTCACAATGCAAATCCATGAGGTGAATAAAACATTATTTGGCCAAATAATGTTTTATTGAATGATTTGCTTAATCAAGAACCAATAACCTTTAGCTAAATGATTCTTTACCTTCTTTGAAATAACTAGCAGCGAATAGACATCAGGATTCCACTAAATGACTCTTGGTCATACTTGGTAATGGAAATGTAATGAGCATTTGAGGAACATATGAACACTAATGTTATATCAGTCTTTAAATCCTTAGTGAATAAAGCTTGTATAAGCTTTAGCAACAGCTCAGCACATATTCCTGTAGCATAGTGTAGCATGCAGTACATTCTTTAGCATCAATTAGCATTGTCTTTACTCAGCAGTAAACACGATATGATTAGCATCATCAAAAGACACATTGCTGGTTCTGTCCCTAATCATGCCAGACCTGCAAACCTTTTTCCATGTCCATTTGGAAAGCTTGAGTTTCATCCAGTTTTGCAGCTCTGCAGTCAGGGGTTCTTTGTCTGAGTCTCACAGCAGGGGTCCCCTCAGTCTCGCAGGGCATGGTCCTCACCCAGTTTGGCTCTGTAAGTTCTGAAACTCAAGAGAAATGTGTTGCAAAAGTTCTGTTTGCAGCAGTTAGGTTCTGAAGGGTTCTGACTTATCCTTGATGGTTCTGGGAATCTGGTTCCCCTGGGGCCCGCATCTCCCCTGCGGACCCCAGTTTCATGGGCAAGGAGAGCAGGAGCCCAAAGAGTGAGGGGGCCAGAAGAGAGGCTGGAGCATAAGAGAGAGAATTCTGTGTGCTCTGTGGTTTTGTTCTGTCTTCACACAGAGGGGGGTAGGTTTTTCACACCTCTGCTGGTTTCCATGTGACTTGCCTGAGGCTTCAGATTGTGCCTGAACAGAATTTTAGTAGCTGTATTGATCCATATGTCTCACTTATTATACAAAAAAATCTCATATCTTTTCAATTGAGTTGTTTTTAAAAACCCTGTTGAATCTATGATTTGACAATATGACTGAAACATGTGGAATTCATTTGAGGTAAAACTTTAAAACTCAGTTATTTTTTTAAAAGTAGGTACATTGTAAATAAAATACATAAAAGTATAAAGTGGGTAAATAAAACTTAGGGTTTAAGACATGGCCAAAGCGGCTGATCAGTGGTATACTGCAAATTATGGGCCATAACAAACCTACTGGAAGGCAGAAGAGGAACTGTCTAAAGCCATTCTAGAGGGACGATTACATTGTTCAGTCCTGGTAGGTTGTTTATTATAGCATATAAAAAACAATGTGGCTTTGTATCTAAATAACCTCACAAATAAAGAAACTGTTAAAACACACACACACACACACACACCCAACACACAAACACACACACACACATGTTGTGTCACAATATCCTTGTGGGGACCTTCCATTGACTACCATTCATTTCCCACTAATTTATATGGCCTAACCGTGACCCTTGCCCTAAACCTAACCATTACCGACACATACCTATCCCTAAACCTAACATAAACTCAATTCACACCTTAGTCCTAAACCTAACCCCCACCCCAAGAAGAGAAACTTTCCTTATGGGGACCAGTTGTTGGTCCCCACAAGTACCTATGAGTCCCCAAAATGTAGCATATTCCTAGGAAATTGTCCCCACCAGGTATTAAAGACATGGCCACACATTACACACACACACACACACACACACACACAAAAAGAAACAGTACAATTGTCGGTATTGTGTAAATATTCATGCTGAAATATACTACTTCTATTGAGATTGGGCTGTTTTCAAGTTATGCAATAATAGTCTATGTGTGATCATACAGATGTATGTGAAGAACAGGATTTTATTAGGGTGACCAAACATCCGTATTTCCCGGGACATGTCCGTATTTCACGTCCTGTCCCGGGCGTCCCGGGTGTTTTTTTTAGAAAATGAGGAAATGCCCTGTTTTTTAAATTACCTTCATTGGACCATTAAATTTACAGGCACTAGGGCACTGCGCACAGCGCTGCGTGTGATGTAATCCCTGAGTCGCGTCAGTGCGGGCAGCCCTGTTCTTAATCAGAAGATAGATAGCGTGGCTGTCAGTACGCCAACAACATGCCAAAGCGCAAATGTATGTTTACCAACGATTTACAAAAGAGTTTCCCCGCTTTCAGACCGGGTTGAGACAAATGGGAGGCCTTGTGCACAGTGTGCAGAGCAGGCACATACACTCACCGGCCACTTTATTAGGTACCCCATGCTAGTAACGGGTTGGACCCCCTTTTGCCTTCAGAACTGCCTCAATTCTTCGTGGCATAGATTCAACAAGGTGCTGGAAGCATTCCTCAGGGAGTTTGGTCCATATTGACATGATGGCATCACACAGTTGCCGCAGATTTGTCGGCTGCACATCCATGATGCGAATCTCCCGTTCCACCACATCCCAAAGATGCTCTATTGGATTGAGATCTGGTGACTGTGGAGGCCATTTGAGTACAGTGAACTCATTGTCATGTTCAAGAAACCAGTCTGAGATGATTCCAGCTTTATGAAAGAAGCCATCAGAAGTTGGGTACATTGTGGTCATAAAGGGATGGACATGGTCAGCAACAATACTCAGGTAGGCTGTGGCGTTGCAACGATGCTCAATTGGTACCAAGGGGCCCAAAGAGTGCCAAGAAAATATTCCCCACACCATGACACCACCACCACCAGCCTGAACCGTTGATACAAGGCAGGATGGATCCATGCTTTCATGTTGTAGACACCAAATTCTGACCCTACCATCCGAATGTCGCAGCAGAAATCGAGACTCATCAGACCAGGCAACGTTTTTCCAATCTTCTATTATCCAATTTCGATGAGCTTGTGCAAAGTGTCGCCTCAGTTTCCTGTTCTTAGCTGAAAGGAGTGGCACCGGGTGTGGTCTTCTGCTGCTGTAGCCCATCTGCCTCACAGTTCGATGTACTGTGCGTTCAGAGAAGTTCTTCTGCCCACCTTGGTTGTAACGGGTGGTTATTTGAGTCACTGTTGCCCTTCTATCAGCTCGAACCAGTCTGGCCATTCTCCTCTGACCTCTGGCATCAACAAGGCATTTCCGCCCACAGAACTGCCGCTCACTGGATGTTTTTTCTTTTTCGGACCATTCTCTGTAAACCCTAGAGATGGTTGTGCGTGAAAATCCCAGTAGATCAGCAGTTTCTGAAATACTCAGACCAGCCCTTCTGGCACCAACAATCATGCCACGTTCAAAGTCACTCAAATCACCTTTCTTCCCCATACTGATGCTCGGTTTGAACTGCAGGAGATTGTCTTGACCATGTCTACATGCCCAAATGCACTGAGTTGCCGCCATGTGATTGGCTGCTTAGATATTAAGTGTTAACGAGCAGTTGGACAGGTGTACCTAATAAAGTGGCCGGTGAGTGTATGTCTCGGTGTCCAATGGAGGTGCAAGGGATCTGAAAAGCCACCTGGACACCGAAAGTAAAGATAGTCTATTGATATGTTTGTTCGTTTTTGGTACATTTTGAGTTAGTTTTGCTACACAAGAGGTATTTTTTGTTAATTAGCTCATTTGTTGTAAGTTAACACCAAAGTGTTAGCTTAATTTGAGATATATGAAAGGATTTTTTTAGGTCAATATATAGCATTTGTTGGGTAAATGCATAGCACCCAGTGCTGCACAGGGGTGATGTGCTGCTGTGACATGTACATCTCTTAGCATCTTTGGGAATTCTGGGGGATCCAGTGCCCACCTTCTGTCTCCTCTACCTCCGCCCCTACCTAAGACATATGACAGTCTAAGCTCCTCTTAAACACGGCTGACTAAGTTCAAGTCTTTGTTAGGCAACCACACAGATCGGACCTTTACCTCATCAGACATAGATGGTTTAAACACTGTTGTCTAAAAATACTCTGTAAATGTCTCCACACTAAGATCATCAAGGAGATATGGTACTTTGGAAAAGTTGAAGTCATGTCACCCCAAACCCAGTTTGCAGCGTGCCTTTTTTTCTTAATTCTCTATTTTTTCCCTATCATCTTGCTGCTTTCACAGAGCCGGAGATCTGTTATGTGCCCCAGATGTGTTACGTGCTGCCTGGCATTCTTTTCCTGTACAGCATCATACTGACTGCGCTCTACTGCAGAGTCAAGGTTTGCATCCCATGTCATTCCATCTGTGTTTAGGATGAAGCAAACATTGGCTAGTCAGTAAAAGCAATGAAGACTACTGACTGAAAATAATGCATCAATGCTTTTCTCACACTACGGTGTAATGTAATAGAACAAATGGCATTCACAACCGTTGACCTGCTTTTGCTTTGCAGCATATCGACTGAAGAAATTCCTTTCTATGTAGAGTTTTCAGTTTTAAGAATAAAATGTGCTCAATATTGAGGAAAAATCCATATTTATTATTACCTTAATGATAAAGAAACCCTAAAAATATTATGGCAATAACAAGAGAGAAAGTTTGCTTTGGTTGATAATTTCAAAACAATTTCTAGGTCCTTGAACATGTATGTCTTACTTGTGGAGGGCCTTTTATATTTCACACATTCAGTTTTTCACATTTTTTTTTGCATTTTATCCCCGAACCTTAGTATGTTTTGGGGGGATTTTTTCCTGACAGACCAAAAAAAGAAAAACTGGGCTGAAGTGGAAAAACTATGAAACATGGCTTTCAAATTGTTTTAGATATTAATATCTAATAAGTGTGCCATGCATTGGCATAAACTCCTTCTCTGATACCCCTAAATAAAATCAGACAACAGAAATTCCTTTAGAAGCCTAATCGGTAAAAGAAAAACCTCAGTGTTCAATGTCATCTCAGCAGAATAGCTGTTCTTTGTGTCTCAGAGGTTTTATTTAAGTTTATATATTCGTGTTTTCAGAGGTTTTATTTTAATGTCAGCCAAGAGCCATTAAGAGACGCTGTATCTCGTCTATAAGGGAATGATGATCAAAACAAGTGGACAGATGTTAGAGATCTAGACTCATGAAGTCAAAGGAAACACTGGAAGATCCAACTATAGGTCAATTTCTTTACTTCAGCAGTTTTCCATAATATTATAAAAAGTATTTTATATTTGGCCTAAAAACTTAATCGCAAACACAATATGTATAACCATCAATACATTTGCACTTATGGATTTCATGGAAGAGTTAACTTTTGCAATTAAAATTAAACAGTATGCCATTGGGATTTGTTTCGATAAAGTACAACATAAGTTATTAATAAAAGCTACATGTGAGAGGAGTGGCCCTTTCCTGGCTCGTTAGGCATCTAAATAGTAAAGAACAGTTTTTTGAAATAGATCATGTGAAATTATAAAATATTAAAATAGAGTATGGAGTTCCGCACAACTTGTTTTTCAGACCATTATTTATTTTGTTTATTAACGATATGTGTAATATGTCTAGTCTGTCAGAAAGAATTTTGTTTGTAGATGATACAAATCTTTTTTTTTTCATGGGACAGTTTGGATGAGCTTTTTGAAACTATTGGAAAATAACTTATCAAATTTAATAAATGGTTCAGCCTTAACAAGCCAACCTTAAATTTGAAAAAAAAAAAAAAACAAAGTTTATAGTATTTTGGAATAGCCACATTAACATAAAGATCAACACATAATAGAAGATAAAATAATTGAAAGAGTGTCTTGAATGAAGTTTCTTGGCGTAATAATAGATGAAAAATTGAGTTGGAAGAAACACATTAATTACATTAATATAAAAATATCCCACTTAATTACAGTTTTATACAAAGTTAAATATTTTCTAAATCAATAATCTTTATATTCCTTATAATGTTACTTTATACTACCAACTTCATGACGTATTGTGATGAAGTATGAGGAAACACATGACAACAACCAATGTGATAAAAAAAAAAAAGCAATGAGAATAATTACTAAATCCTCCTTTAGAGATTCAATAACCCACTTGGTTATTAGGATAGACATATTAAAGTTTGAATCATGCACAGAGTAAAAAACAAACAAATGCCATTTAGTATCCAAAAGAATTTCCAAATGAAAAAGAGCAAATACTGTCTACAGGGAGCATACAGTATATTCAACAAACCAGCGCTAAGAACTAATGCCAAACACCATTGCATGTCCACTACAGGCATTCAGTTATGAACAGCTGCAGTGATGACATAAAAACATCTCAAACTATAGGAAAATGTAAACAAATAATGAAATGCAATATAGTAAAAGGCTATATGGAAATTAGGATGAACTGAAAAGCAGGTTTTATTTATAGTGTTTCATTATTATTTATTATTATTGTACAATATAAATAATATTATATATCATTGATAAGTATCATACTGTGCATTATGATTATAATGAGATTATTATGACAAATATTAATATTATTCTGTATTTTTAAGAATTACCTTGTGATCATAAAAATTATAATCTATAGTGGAAACTTTTCTGTATTGTGATTTACAAAAGAGAGTAAAGCTTTTATGGAGTATTATTGTTAATTAATATACTTTTATTTCTTTATGCAATTTCTGTCATTTTTTCTGTCAATTTTTCAATTTTGCAGTAGATGGTAAATTCAAAATATTTGTGTTTTGACCTTATGAATTTCTAAACTTCTTCTGAAACTCTTTTTTTGAACTATAAGGTTTTATTATTATTAGTTATGCCAAATGTGATATATATATTTTTTTATTTTAGTTCGAAATAAAGAAATACAAGAGAAACATTTTTGAAAAATCCTCACATTTCTCTATTTAGGATTGGGTTTTACTACATGATTTAAAAAGAGTACCATGGGGGAAAGTCATTCTGAAAAAAGATAAAAAGAAAAGAACAAAATTAGAAATTATCTGAAAAATTATTATAGAAATATTAATTCCGTAAAATGAGAAGAGAATGAAAAAAAAAGAAAAACAAACTGATAATAAATTGAAAAAAAAAAATATCTAAAAATCCATTAAAGAAAATATATCTAAGAAAACAATAAAGTTACTCTCAATTTTTTGTTTTGTTTTTTGAATAATTTTTTTAAAGGTTCCATCTGCAGAATGCATTATTTGCTTGCAACAGTCATTTAACAAAATTCACTCCAAGTATTTCAAAGTTATGTTTTTAATATCTCTTAATGCATAATTATGCATAATCAATCATGCATATCATGTGAATGTTTTTGTTTCATTTACGCAGAAGATCTCAAGACCCCTTACTTTTTGATCCGCAACCCCATAAGGGGCCACACTCCAACTTTGGGAATAAGTCAGAACATTCCTGTGTTAGTGTGACTCTGTAGACTTTCACGCCTGAATCTTACCTGAGAATCTGTGGCAAGCCTTGGAAAGTGATGAAATATTATTCATTTGATCTGAACAATTTTTAACAACTTTATGAAAAAGAGCTGCAAGAAGTGTCTGCAGAGAGTATAAGAAGCTCTGTTGAGACTGCTACCCCAGTGACCTGGTCCCAGATGAAGTGGGAGTACGAGTCTTTGTAATACATTTATTTGGTAGGAACCAGACATATACATCTACAAACACTTAAGAGCTGCAACTGTGAGTATAGAGGGATCTATGCAGCATTGAGTCAAGAAGATCTAAAGTAAAAACATCCAAGAGAAGTCACCTTTTTGTTTGTGAATATCTTAAAAAGCCCTGCATAGTTTCTTCTTTCACATCATAATTAGGGTGTTGAGTTAGTCCAACACATAATTCCTCAATTTTAAAGTAAATTAATGGAGACATAACATCTTAAAATATGAATAAAAAAATATACTTATAATTGAAGGCAGAGTCTTATGTAGGGATGGTTGACAACCCAAGTCTTGTGCCATCTCGAAAGCACTAAAATTATTCATTCTGCATATGAAGAATAAAAAATATCAAGGGAGTTAAACTTGGCGCACAGCAAAACTAATGTATATGTAAGGAGGTGTGATGTGTTTGGTAGATTCAACTGGTGTAGCTGAGAGAAAGTCTATTTCGCTATCCTAAGGGTGTAGGGTTCCTTGTTCAACGTGATCACAATAATCATAAAGAAAATCATTATTAATTATGAAACAAAAATGAACAATTACTATGTGCATATTATGTTTTTTTTGCCTACTTAAGCATTTGTTAACAAGTTCTAGGAGAAACTGTCTGGTCTGTGAGTTTTTTTGTTGTTGTTTTAAATTTACAATTTCTCAAGCTACAAACTCTGCTCCAAGTGTGATGCTAATACCAGAATGTTTTTTTTTTGTTTTGCTCTTATTTTTGGTTACAAGAGTATGGTGGTGATAACGGACATTTGAAGATAAGGAGGCAAAATTATTGACTTTTATTTTGTGATTAACCTATGGAATCTACTTAAATGGGATTTTAGTAAAAGCAGAAATAAAAATAATTTTGTTTCCAAAATGAAAGCAAGTTTTAAGGCAGATTACCTTACTGCAAAATATGAACTACAAATTTGTGAAAAAAAATGCAATGAAGTAGCAAACAGCACTGGTTGAACTCACTCGCCAACAAGACTGAAAGGACATGGTGATAGGGTATAGAAAATGGATGACTAGGTGGAAAATATTCAAAAGTTTAAGTTCTACCCTCTGACAGACTTCTGCAAAGGTGACTTCTACAACTCCTGGAAGAATGATCATCCACAAATGATGGATAGGAAAGTATTTAGGGTTCATAAAGCAATAAATGACCTATTTTGACATAAGGTGTCCTTCATATCTCTCTGACATTTCTAAGTGAAATGCCAGAGCCAGCAAACTGCTTATTTCTGTAGCAAAATGCTACACGTTTTTACTACGCGTCTGTGGGGAGTATCAAGATGGCAACAGGTGACTTAAATTGTTTCGGGCTATCAGCAATCCAGTGAATAAATAGAGATAAGTGTTCAGCTGAGACGCGCTGAAAGTTGGGGAGAGGCTACGACTGGCCTGGGCTAACTTTAGAGGCTAACTGACCTGCAGTAGATCGGATAAATACAGCGGGAAGACAGAAGATGAAGGCAGAGGAGAGAAAGCGACAGCTCTCTCTCTCTTAATTGATATTAAGCTTTTTACAAAGAGAGAGATTTTACCTTATGCCTGTGTGAACATAGCTCAAGGTCAGCCCTCAAAGGGAGCACAGAGCTCTGGTCCTTTCCTAATTCATCCCAAAGCAACACCCTTTCAGGGTGCAACCTGCACAATCTGTCTACTGCAGTAAGCGCGCACACACCAACCTGAGTCTTCCTACTTCCAACATAAACACAGATTGTTAATAGAGTTAAAGCAAGAGCTTTAGGCATGGATTGTCCATCTAGCTGACTTGCAAGTTGCCAGGTTAACAAAGGATGTCCAGAGAAATACAAAAATTAAGGTTTTAAAGTAAATTAACCTTCAGCAGCTATAAAATAAAATGTTTAAAAAAAAATTAAATAATTAAACTATTTTTTTTAAATTTATTTATTGTTTTGTTACCAATCTTTATATGTGTACAATAATGCTGAACCTGACAGATGGACAGGGAAGAAAGAAGAGCAAAGAAAAATAACCTGAAAAGGAGAAAGCGAAAAAGAAAGACAGGAAAACCATACCCCCACCTGCTATGTCCGTACAAAAGAAACAGTTTCTTTTATGCAGACATAGCAGCTATTTAAAAAGCCATCTGAAACTTTTTAAGCTCTTTTTCAACATTATTTTCCCTATCTTCCTTTATGATTTAAAAAAGCTTGTCTCTGCTCCCTCCTTAACTAAAACTGGTCAATTGATGATATGTTCTCATCTCCTAATTTTTATGTTTAATCATACAATGTCAATGTACATGAGAAAAGTATTGAAAAATGTATGGAATTGATGTTGTGATTGGTGATACTGATTTTGGTGATTGTCAATCAGTGACTGGACCCCAATTCCTGATCGGTGCGTCTCTATTCTTATGTTATTAAAAGTGTAGATTTACCATTACTTTTTCTGTTTTATATGTTTTATAGATCCACAATTCCAGAGAGGCCAGGGAACGCAAAGGAAAGTCACAGCAGGTAAGAACACCTGAATGTCTAAAATGAGTCTTGTTGTCTAAAAAGCAGAAACAGATGGGCTACACCGCACCACAGCCTTTCAGTCGACAAAAATGAGCCAAAGGCTACCTCAGTAGACATGCTGAGGTTTTGGACGTGAGAGGAAATTAGCACGAAGATACCTACATACTTTAACTGTGTTTGTGTGTGTGTGTGTTTTGTGGCAAGTTTTACTAATACTCTCGGCAGTTGGTTTGACCTCTTTTTTTTTCTGAGACCACTGAGCAGGTTAGAGGAGTCAAAACATCCTGCCCACCTTCAAACTCAGCCCACTGAAATGAAGTTCTGTTTCAAATCGTATCACTTTTGATACGATTACTGCTGATCAGTTTCTGCTTCTGTTAGGTTTCACAGACAAACTGTGTCAATTGTTGGGTTTTTCCTTTCTTAGAGCCTCACACCCTGAAGCCACTGTGAGATTTCCCATCCTATCTGGTCGTTCTTGACAACTTGTGTCGCAAGACATGTGGCTAATGTTTTTCTTGTCTCATTTCTTCTTTCAGACTGTCGAAGAGGGCATATATATACGGTGAGTTTCAAAATAGGTTAACACTATGTTGTGTTAAATTTACCTTCTACAGTGTTTTTATGTATATTTATAAACATTTTCTCATCTTCTCTCTCTCCTACAGGTTCTGACTCCTCATGCACAAGACAGATACGTAACCATCGGCATGAAGCAGTGATCCCATTTGGTTGCGATGTTCTGTCTTTTCTTCTTATTTAAACATAACACATCATACTCAGCTTTTTTTTTACACCAGTGTCCAGTTCCCCATTTTGCTTTTGTTGAATTGAGTACAAACTGAGGAGGAAGAGAAAGAAAAGAGAAGTGAAGCCCAGAATGGGCAGCTCTCAGAAAGGCTCTTTATCAGTGCTGTATGAGAAACTCTTCCTGTTCTGATGCACATATACACATTTTTATCTTGGTAACTTCTGTCCTGCAGATACATTTTAATGTTTGTGTATAAAGAAGCTGCAAAAACATCTTATTGCATTAGGAGATTATACATTTTAGATATTTTTGAGCTAAACATGCTATCTAACACCTGATGAAAAGCTTCATTCTTATATTTTTATATAACTTTGACAGGCTTTGTTCCCTTTTTGTTCTAATTTTTGCTCTCATGGTTTTAATTTTTGCACAGGATAATTTAGGAGTGAAATGGCCCATAGGAAAGGCTATTGGAGGAGAAAAATCTAACATCCTTCAGCATCATCATTATTGAGCAGTATTCCCCTCACATCACTGGATGGCAGTGATCGCATCTCTTTCTCCTGTCTAAAGTTGTTACTTATATGTACCATATTTGTTTTGTATGCATATTGACATTAAAAAAATGTTAGAAATATGGCCTTCACTTAAGGCGGCTCTATCTTATTCTTTTTCCCAAATCAAAAATATTTCATCTTCAAATCTTAACTGAAAGTTTCTTAATATACTGGTGGTGGCTTAGTTTGGGGAGTGGCAGCCAAATGGTTGATGCATAGGGTAATCCTGTGGTTGTGAGTTTGAAACCAACAGACTGCCACTCTGGATCTCTGAGCAAGACCCTTAACACCTTATTGCTCTCCTGGAGCTGCACAGTGGCAGCCCACTGCTCCCCAAAGGGGATGGGTTAAATGCAGAGAGTAAAATCCTCCATTGTGAGACCAATAAAGTTCAATTTAATTTTTAATTTCCTGTTAGTGGATTTTTACATGAACAAAAAAGTGGATGTCAATTTAAATTTGGTTGTTTGAATTAAAAACATATTAAAAGGACTGTAATGAAGAGGTGTTCATTATTGGGACTATTTTTATGAAAATAGCTTTTTATGTAAATAGCTTGTAAAACTTTAAAGGGGCCTTTGCACTTTAATAAAAATCAGCTTGCTTAGTACTAGGATACTTTATTTAGCACTGCACTTTAAGCAAAGATTTGCACATAAACAGTTTGCACAAAAGGTTTTTAAAATATTTTTTATTTTAATAGTTAGCATGTAGCCTTTTGTACCAGGCTCTTCAGAGCTGCTCTCCATTAACAATTGGGGTGGTTTTTCTGAGGAAAAGAGAATTGATGTTTAGAGCAAGCAAGGGTTACTGTTTAGAAACTTCAGCAAATGTTAGAGTAAAGTTTGTTAGAAGTGAGTGCAAAAGAAATGTTGTGGTGCTGAGAAAGTGATATAACTGTCTTTTCTGTGTCCTCTCCAGGGTGTTTGACAAATGGGGGTCCAGACACCATTTATAGGTTGTGGGAGAGACCATGGAAAATATAGGGGGAGTTGTGCACATAGTTTGTGGGATTTCTATAGTGTTTGGGTGTAAGTTAAATCAGAAAATGTTTATATAAAAAAAAATAACCTTAAGTGTGTGTGTGTAGATATTTGATTTAAATGTGTGTTTTTAGATGGAAGTGAGAAGTTAAATTTCTTGTAAATGGTTTAGTCCATCAGCTGTGTCTATTTAAGCCAGAGATTGTGTGTTTGATGGAGACATGCTAAATAAACCTGCTGATACTTCAACTTCACTGGGCTTGACAAGTTCGTTTTCTCACTGAAAATCCAGCCGAGAGGTCGCCTGCTTACAAGGACAATTTAAAATATGAGCAAAAGAAAAAGATGACAAATAAAATGATTTTGCTGTAGTTGATGCATTTCATCAGTAACTGGAAGGACAACATTAGAAATTCTGAGTAAGGAAAATCTAACTCCTCCGGAGATTAAAAATCTAATTAAAATTCAAAATTTTCATGCCTTTAAAACCCATTATGGCTGCTGCGTGTATTAAAAGATATGATACTTTTATCAAAAATTATTTATGTAAAGTTTGCATTAATCAACTACTCATGATACAGCCCCTCTTGGGGGAGCATTAGACAACAGTATGAATGACAAGAAATACACCATTACTGACTATTACTAACTAGTTGGCCTGATTCTTTTCAAAACTCCTTTGCTGTCTAATCTGGTGTGTTTCACTTGTAAACGAAGGTTAAAGGTTTTTTCCACAGAGAGAAACACGATAAGATTTTAGGATTCAACCTGAAGTCAAAATCCTGACCTGAAAAGAGGTTTGAGAATCTCTCATGGAGAAGATAACAAAGATAACAAAGATTATTGATCATACAAAGGTGTTTTTGTTCGATGTTTAATGTTCTTGGAACTTTCAAGATTTGGAAAGCCCACCTTTTAAAAACACCTGTCTTATCATGCTCAAAGGTTACCTGTGGAGTACCACAGGGATCAGTGCTAGGACCCATTCTCTTTACTTTATACATGCTCCCAATCGGTAGAATTATTAGACAGCATGGGATTAATTTTCACTATTATGCTGATGATACCCAGCTATATCTGCCTATAAATCCAGATGAAGCTAACCCATTACATAAATTACAGGCATGTCTTGAAGACATAAAAACCTGGATGACTCTTAACTTTCTCCTTCTGAATGCAGACAAAACAGAAGTTATAGTCTTTGGACCAGAGTCTTTGAAAAATAAGCTGATTAGTCAGTCACTTCATTTGGATGGGATTAAACTGATTTCAGATAATAAAGTAAAAAATCTTGGTGTTGTTTTTGATCAGGACCTATCTTTTAAATCCCATATCAAAGAGGTTTCTAGAATTTCCTTCTTTCATCTGAGGAATATTGCAACAATTAGAAATCTCCTGTCCAGGTGAGTTGCTGAGAAACTAGTCCATGCATTTGTTACTTCAAGGCTGGACCAAAATGCTGCCGCCAGAGTTCTGATGAAAATTAAAAAGATAAGATAAAAGACATTATTTCTTAGGCTTTTTTTATTCTGACCCTACTTGAGTTTAATGAAATCTCTACCTATTTTACTTATTGTTACTTATTTTAAATATAACTTGCAAAATGTACTAACAAAAAATACTAACTCATACAATCTTATTAGAAATAGTGGATTCATTGGTTCTCTTTTAGCTCGATTTTCTAAAAGAAATTGATTTGTTCTAAGATTAATTCTAGTTATCAAATCAACAACAGTAGTTCATAACCAGCTCAGGCAGGAGCAAACAATTCTTGTTCCTTCAGCACATTAATAGACATAGTTTTAGACAGTTATTTGATTAAAAATATATTTTTGAACTGAATGCTTTATTTAGCTCATCACTGCAGCTTTTCCATAATAAAACTAGCTTCTTTTAAAGTAGTCCTTACATGCGATCTTTTAAACATGTTTGTGTAACATAAATTGTATTTACTTTGTAACAGAGTTAACCTTATTGTATAGATTAAGGAATTTTATTATATCAAATGTGAAACATGAATATAGCTGTAAACAGGTTGATCAAGTTGTAAATAATGCAAATAAAAAAAAAACAAAACAAAAGAAGGAAAATGGAATTAGTAAATGTTTTAATGCTTAGTCATATAAGGAACAACCAGTAACATTAAAAACAGCCTCATCAATACATTTTTCTTTCACTTTATACTGTTAAGGAATTTTCTTAGAAAAAATGACTTAAATACAGATATATGTTTTTTAAATCTATATTTTCATCAAGAGTAACACACAGACCATTTATTACTCATGTCCACCAAATCACAAGACAATCAGCACTGATCAACTTATTGGTGGGAATCTCTCTACTGCTGAATGATATATAATTGTTTTTTAACAAAAATCATTTACATTCATGCATGTTTTTATGCTTCTTAAATCCTTGGAACCATCTGACCAATGTGACAGATTTTTTTACCAGAGTAAAACACAATGGTGTCTTCAGCAAGAAGAATATTTTTGAGATTTTAAATAATATGATCAAATTCATCGATGTTTGAAATAACGTTTTGGCACAATGACTGACCCCTGGGGTACTCCACAGGTAACATTGTTTATCTCTTCTAACTGCTGTCTGTTCTCTCAATATCTCAAAACCCATTCATGTGCTAGTGCTTTAATGCATTTAATAACATATTTTCCTATATTTTTTTATAGATCATAAAATAGATTTACAACTTAATATCTCTTTCCTTTTCCAGCAGATTATTCAAACTTGAACATCAAGAACAGGATTTCCACCAAACTTAAACTGATTACCATAATTTTGTGTTTATAAACACAAAATCATAAATAGAAAATCAGGAAACAAGTCTTTTTTCTAGAAAAAAAGTAACCTTTTTTTATAAAGTGGAATAATTTTGGCTACTTTTATATTTTCAGGAAATATTCCAGTAAAGAACACTGAATAGCAAGGTTTCTCTCTGGTTCTTTAACATACTAACATAGGTTCAGGTAATGATACCCCTGAGAGACTCAACACAGCTTATTCATGATCATGTGGATCTGCTGCCACACGGTGCTGAATAAGCACACTGACAGAACCGCCTATGTCAAAACACTACACTGCTGTCAGAAAAGTATGTTTCTGCACACGTTTATTTTCTTGTCTGTTTTTTAATGTTTGTTGTTTCCACAATACACAGTAGCATTTTATTGTTGTGATCAATTCAAAAAGTTTTTAATTTTAAAGAGAAATTGGGCCTTGTGTTCTGAGCAGTGGCCGTGCGGCAGGGGTCATTTTCATGGGGCACAGAATGAAAGAATAAAAAATACAAAAAACCCCTAAACAAAAAAAATAAAACAAAATAAAACTATAGAGCAATCTTTAGTTAGACATTAAGCCCCCCACATTAACAGATGAAAACTGTGAAAGTTAAAGCTGAAAGCTCACTGTAACTTTCAAAAAACGTAAAAGTAAATTTTAACGGTGAAATATTAATTGGATCCAAGTAACTTCTCAGTTTGGGCCTCTTCTATCTCAGAGAAACGGCGCGTTCATCTCCATGTGGAATATCCTTGGTTTACTCCCTAAAAACTGTCTGAGCTTCTGGAGAAAAGAATCTGAGCTAAACCTTTTCAGGCGCTGTTCTCAATTTACAAAGTTGTTTTCACTTTCACCGCCCTCAAATAAGCCTCAAACACTAGATGGAGTGGCAGACACTCCACATTGTCTACATTGAAGCTGCTGTCTTGGCACCACCCCTCTGGTTTGTTTTCTACCTGTATGCTGATTATTTATATCCATGAGTGAGTAGGTAAATACGCCAAACAATATTACCCTACTTATGCAGAAACTGAATAGAAGATCACATTCCTTCAGCACCTAACCATTACTATGAGAATAAAGGAGCCTAATGAAGGTAGATTTGTTTATATCTTTCGCCCAGATTATATCCCATTGTGACCTTTATGTTTAGGATTATATCTCTTATACTTAAGGGGTCATTAGTTTCCTTCAGAAGGAGGAGGCAACTGCAGTTTCATTCTCAGCCTTGTTCTTATGATCTACACTCTGTGTCATTGGGACGTGGTTTAAACAGGTTTTCTCAGGCATGCTCATTCACTTGCCTCTCCTCTGTGCAAGTAAAGAAAGGAAATTGACTGTCATAAGTTTGAGGTTTTTGACTGTGTGAGAAGCAGAGAGAGGGCGGGAGTGAGAGGTAGAACACAAACAGATGTATGATTTAGAACTGCACCTTCTCTCTCTGCATTCCTAAACCTTTTCTTCACTCCTGGGTAGAATCTCTCAGCTAGCAGATTGGCATATTCTTCTCTCAGGACGGCTCTTTGGACAAGACCAGGATTTTTCACAGAACAAAGACATTCTTGAGGATGATCACACAGCATGAGGCATAAAGGCACCTCATGCTCTCCAATTTAGGATCCTTTTACCTGGACTGATGAGCCTCACAGCCGTGCTGAAAGTGTTCCAGGTTTTCCACAGTTAGGAGGAACTCCAGAGGAGGATGACTTCTCTGCGCTACAGTCTCTCGCTGGGTCTCCTTGTGCTCCAGATCTTTGGTAAGATGAAGCTTTTCAATACTTGGATGTGACGTTATGAGGGGGATCTATCTAAATCTGTTCTGACAGTGACGTTTTACCTTAGATCATAATTTTCTTTTAAAAGACCAATTAACGTTTGATATCATGCACAATTTGAAACATAAAAGGAAGAAGCCAGTCTAAACCGAAAAGTATTGGCTTAGAACCATACAGCTCTCTACACTTAGAGAAAACAATTCGCTTTGCTGCTGATGCTGCTGCCTTTATAAGCAGCGCCCAACATCATTACTACCCCAACACCAGCAGAAACATGAATGCTAGCATATTGTTGGGTTCCCTTTAAACATGACTGTCAGACAGTCAGATTAGGGTGTTTTCTGAGCAGCACTGCGAGCACATCTGGCTACATTACAGGACTTTAACCTTCCTGGGTCCCAACATCAGAATACTGGTTTTACTTACTGGTTGTCCAGCCTCCTTCCAAGACTTAGACAAACTTTATTGTTGTTTTGTATAGACAGTGTGTATTCAAAATGAAATTTTGATGCATACAGCTTTTCAACACTGAATAAACAACTTACAAGACTGAAATGAACAGTAGGAGAAAAGGAAAAACAGTTTAAAGTTATTGTGCAAAAGGTACTGATATGGAAAGGTTTAGTGCAGTGCAAATAATTAAGTATGGAGCAAAACGTAGTAGAAATTTGAGTTGTGTTCTATTAAAAGGGATTATGAGCCATGTTGGTAGTGCAAATATGATGTTTACTAGTGTGATGCAAAGTCTTGATAGTGCCTTGATTAGAGTTTCAACAGTTCAGCAGTCTTATGGCAGTGAAAAGCTGTTGCATAACCTGCTGGTCCTGTAGTGAATGCTGCAAAGCCTCTTCCCAGAGGGCAGCAGGGAGAAAAACGCGAGATGGGAGGGTGTGAGGGGTCACTGATGATGTTCTAAGCCTAAACCTAACCATAAGTTTAGAGAATAAGGATGTGAGCTTTCTCATAGAGCTGCTTTGGGTGTTATCATCCCAATAAATGGCTGCTATTAGCGGATATCTGTCCAATAGAATGGCTTCACGTTGTGCCTGAACAGAATTTTAGTAGCTGCATTGATCCATATGTCTCACTTATTAAACAAGCCAAAAACAACAAATCTCATCTTGTCGATTTATTATTTTTTTTTAAAAACCCATTAAATCTGAGTTTTTAAAGTAAAACTTCAAAACTTTTTTTTTTTTTTTTGTAAGTAGGTACATTGTAAATAAAGTACATAAAAAGTATGAAGTGATGAAGTGGGTAAATAAAACTTAGGGTTTAAGACATGGCCAAAGCGGCAGATCGGTCTTATACTGCATATTATGGGCTATAAAAAACGTACTAGAAGGTAGAAGAGGAACTGTCTAAAGCCATTCTAGAGGGACGATTACATTGTTCAGCCCTGGTAGCTTGTTTACTATAGCATATAAAAAACTATGTGTTTTAAATTTCGACAATTCCAGCTAATTGAGTCTCTTAAACTATAATAACATGCAAAGGTAAACATTGCTTTGTTTCTAAATAACCTCACAAATAAAGAAACTGTTAAAACACACACACACAAAAAGAAACGGTACAATTGTCGGTATTGTGTAAATCTACATGCTGAAATGTACTACTTCTGTTGAGAGTGGGCTGTTTTTCAAGTTATGCAATAATAGTCTATGTGTGATCGTACAGATGTATGTGAAGAACAGGATTATATCATCTGGCAGCTGGAAGGGGAGCAGCTTAGCACTCTAACAGCTGCCTGCAGGTAGGATCTACAATAGCAGGCCGGATTGGCCTTTAGTTTGGCTAGAATTCTCTGTCAATATGCATGCTCAGACTGACATTAATGTTTATACAAAGAAAATAAGCAAATTTGGTCCAAAAAAAGGGTAATCTTAGATTAACAGAAAGAATACACCTGGAAAGCAAAGGATGCCTGCACTGATAAGCTCTGCTGATTGTTTTGTATATCGGGAAAGGAGGAGGTCAGACACACAGTGAGTGTTTTTACCAAGAGCCAAGCAGCCTTAACTCATGTATGGGGTTGCCATTTCTAAAAGGATTTGGTTTCCCTCCAGTTGTACGTCAAAACTATTCTTTAAAAGAAGGGAGGAATCAACCAGTCCTTCAGGAGATCATCTTTCACCAAATTTGCTAAATGTGGTGATTACTCAATCTGATGGAATGATATAACTAAAACTGGTGATAACATGCTCATAGATCAAAAGTCAGTTATTTGAATAAAAAGCCGAGCATTTCTTTGGCCTACTATACCGATAGCTGGACATACAGGTCTGGAGCATGTGACGACATTGTTTTCACAGAATTTTTATTTAGTACTCTAAGGATAAAGAAGACTGAATCTAAATTATTGCAAAACCTTCAAGATATTATGCTGTAAAAAGAAAATCTCATATATGCTTTTCCTTCAACTTCATAATTATTCGAGCGTTAGGAGTGTTATGAACAAAATCAAAAAGAGCTGAAAGTCTTGCTGCAATGGGTTCCCTGCAAATACTTATTATTTCATCAATCTTTATGTTTTAGTGACGGCAAAACATGGAGAGTCTGAGGATGATCCATCAAAGCTTTCCTTACAGTCTTTGGAAGAGAAGGAAACAGTCTTGCCCTGCCTCTATGACCAGAGCGGAGTCATAATAGTTGAGGTTACCTGGCACAAGATAAAGTCTGATGGGACCAATGAGCTAATTATCACTTCACACCGCACCGTCGGCCAGACAGGTAGGTTATTTTACCTACATCTTTTTCACCTTTTTTGTTGACATACAGTTTCAAAAATCTACTTTTAAATATTTATCATTTCTTTCCCCACATTATTTCTATAGCTTTCCATAGTCTTGCAATCTTACTTTCATGTATAGTTTTAACATCTTTGTTCAAAAAGGTGGGGGGAACCCCCCCCCAAATATATAATGTATCAAAACTTTTGGTCTATAAAATAAATACTGGGACAAATACATTCAAGGAGTGATGTTCACAATTTGCCATAAATCTCATGTTGTTTCTATGAGAATGTTAATTGTTTAAAACAAGCAAACAAATAAGGCATAAAGTTTTTAATTAGTTAAAAAAGCCAGAATCCTTGTAGATAAAGTGTGAATTCTAGACTGAGAACTTGATAAGGGTTTTTCATCAAATCTATTCAGTTTGCACAATTCCTTTGGTCTGGATTAAACAAAATTAAAGTAAGTAATTAATCAGCAGTAAAAACAATAATTGGTTCTTCTTTCTTAAAGTACACATTTAGTGGAATGTATTAAAAGGAAAATGGCCCGTACTTATATAACACCTTTTTTAAGTCAAGAGACTTGACCGAAGCGCAATACACTACATTTAGTCATTCACCCATTCATGCACACACACTGATGGTGGCAAGCTAAACTGTAGCCACCACTGCTCCGGGGTTCATTGATAAAAGAAGGGCAATTTACCACCATCGGTAGGCAATCTGGGTGAAGTGTCTTGTCCAAGTACACGATATATATATATATATATATATATATATATATATATATATATATATATATATATATAGTTAAAAAAGCCAGAATCCTTGTAGATAAAGTGTGAATTCTAGACTGAGAACTTGATAAGGGTTTTTCATCAAATCCATTCAGTTTGCACAATTCCTTTGGTCTGGATTAAACAAAATTAAAGTAAGTAATTAATCAGCAGTAAAAACAATAATTGGTTCTTCTTATATATATATATATATATATATATATATATATATATATATATATATATATATATATATATATATATGTATATATACATATATATATACATATATATATATATATATATATATATACATATATATATGTGTATATATATATATATATATATATATATATATATATATATACACATATATATATATGTGTATATATATATATATATATATATATATATATATGTATATATATATATATATATATATATATATATATATATATATATATATATATATATATATATATATATATATATATATATGTATATATATATATATATATATAAAATACATTTAATCGAAATCCCAAATCAGTCCCGATTTGGGATTCGATTAAATGTATTTTATATTGGATATCTTTTTTTATTTTTATTTCAGAGGATAACGCAAAAAGTGCACCTTTTAAAAGTTAAATACTTTGTGAGGTTTAATTGGTTGGTTAAAATGCTTCCCGGAACCTTGTTAGTAATCGCCTTGACTTTTCAACTGCGGTCAGATGCCCCTGCATCATCTCTTAGCTCTTTTACCCTAGAGACAATCCACAGTGTTAACCACATCTTCTAAAGCAGGGGTAACCAATTAAACATCAGTAGGGTCCGAATAAAGAAAATCATCAACAGAATTTAACACTGAATAAAATGAGGTTTCTATGCATCCATCCAGGCATCCAGAACATTCATCAATTTTAAAATCTAAAGGTTTTTCCAAAGTAGAGAACAAAATAGGTTCAGTTTGGTATATAGACAATTTCCTGATTCACATATTTTATAAAACATCTGAACTGACCGTTCATTTCTTCTTTTTTCTGGCTTAATGAGAGCAGTGGGCTTTAGAATTCCCTATAAAGGTTTTAAACCTGGGTTTGAATGGAGACAAAGCCATTTTCAATCACATATCAAGGTGCTCATTTTGAGCCTGGATCCATATTTATTTTTGATTATGTTCATGGTGGAGAATCCTGCTTTCACAGCAGCAGGTTGAGCCAGACATACTCAACATGTGCAGGGTCATCTTTGAGCACGTAATTTCCCTTTTTGTTCACCAGTTCACCACACTTTCTCTTCTCTCTTTTTCTCATTGTCTTCCCCTTCTTTCCCATCACCTGGCTTGCCACAGTTTTGCCTGCTGCAACTAAAAAATGGTCGCGCAGTGACCCGGACTAACACAGCTCATTGGCTTTTTTGTATCACATGTAAGCTGTTCCGGAAGGCTACATGTTAACAGGAGAAGTGGCACAAGTGAAGTTAGACACTTTCTTCAGACAAAATGCAGTATTTTATAAATGTTTTAAATCAGGTTGGGTCTGGATTAGCCAGCAGGTGGGTCTGGATCCGGACCGTGGTCCGCTAATCTGTGACCTCTGCTCTAAAGGGACGACTCTCACATGAAACTAACCAGTGAAGCTGAGGATTGGTTACAGAGACCAGTGCTGAAGCTCATGCCAGAATGAACAAAGAGAACTGAATAAGCACTTTTTTATGAATGCTTGGTGTTCACTTCCTCACATGAGTATATCAATTTATTACTACATGGGTATAATCTCATAGGTTTATGAATTTAGGGGTACCAAACCCTAATCTACGTTTTTCTGAAGCATTGTAATCAAACAGTTTCTAGGGCTGGACAGAAATGAAGTATCAATATTTGTCACAAAACAATGTTATTAAAAAAACATTACAATCTATTATTACAGTATTTATCACTGGCAGAGGTTCAGGGGTATCATGTTGTTTAATGCATTTTATTTGATTTATAAGATCAATACTTCTAAAATTTTATATCTGGTGAGTTTTATAAACATTTTAAAATAGAAATTGACATTCTTTCTGAGGCTTCTATTTTGCTATATCAATATCCAGATCATACTGTATCAACCAAAATGAAGAAATATATTGTGACATAAGTTTTTGTAAGATCTGCTAGCCTTACCTGGTTAGAGTGCATCTCACGATTAAGGAGTCTAAATATATATTAAAATGTATTTAAACTCATTAAAATTTAGCTTGTTGACAGAATTTGGGTAACACTTTACAAGAACATGTTTTCATAAACAGCATTTATAAATTGTAGAGCTTTTATTGATTATTAACAGATAGTTGATTAATGTTTGATAGTAATTTCAAAATCGCAACTAAGCCATTTATAAATGGTGAATAGATTCCCCTGCCATGTTAGTTTATCTAAACACTGACATCAGTGGACTTAGGTCCTTCATGAATCAAACATTAATAAACCATCTTTTAATCATACATAGATGGTATCTTTACCATTTATAAATGATGATTATGATGGTTACTGTAACCCAAATTTGTATCATGGGTAACATGAAATAAATCTAGGGGCAGGAAATGGAAAGTATGCACAGACCAACAAGTAATCTTAAACTATCAGTGACTAGGAAATCCTAATTTTTTTTTCTTTTTTGGGATCACCTCAATAATCTGTTGAACACTTTTTTCTTATTGCTCCCTCTCTGTGCGCAGCTTTCGGGACATGGGATGGCCGTGTGCGCTTCAAAAGCAGTCAACCCACAGTGGACTTTACTCTGGTCATCATAAGCACCAAGGTCTCAGATGAAGGCGATTATATGTGTCTCATCAGTAGCTACCCAACAGGGAATTTTGAGAAAGAGATGTCTCTCACCGTCTGGAGTAAGTCAATCCCTCATTTTCCTGATGTAACGTGGGTAAAGGTGAACACAGTATAGTGAAACATAACAAATTTAACCAAATTTCTAATTTTTCTTTAGTTACATAAATCCTCTGTAAGGATCTAAAGTAGTATTTTCTTTTCTTTTAATTTTCCCAAAGCCACACCCTTCCTTTCAATCTAGTTAAAGTTTTTTCAAGGAATAATCAAACTATTAGCCAGTGATGGCTGGCCAATAGAGGGCGCTGGGGTGCAGCCCCATCCACCCAATGACTTTGATTAGGATTAATATATTTTTTTATATGTGCAAGATAAATATTTACTCTTTAATAAGGAGTAAAGCTGTTTTATTCAGATTGGTGACGTATTTCCGCCCTGGGGTGCAAAATCTTTGGCCATAGACTCTGGTAAAATATTTTACAAGCGCAGTAACCCCTCTACAATTCAGAAGTATAGGACAGCTCGGGGTGCAGGAAAGCTGCGCCCCAGCTGACAGGAACCGTCGTCACAGTCGTAGTGCGGCTGATTGACAGGTTGAGTCGCAGAAGTGAAATCACTTAAAGCTAAACCAAGAGAAGCTGGAGGTGAAAGCATTTGGACCTGATCAGCTGAACATCAAAATTAATCAGCTTGGCAAAATGCATGCAGCGAGGCTCTCGCTTTAATTTGCTTTACCTGCCTACTTTTTTAAAAGTCAGGATCTGACCTAGCACTGATAAAGACATGTAGAATGGATTCAAAGCACCTCTTAGAAAAGGGAAAGAAGAACGAACAACCTGGAAAAAAAATATAATATAGTGTACTTTTTCTAGGTGTATGTTAATTGTGTCATAATGGGTTTCAGGATGCTAGCCCATATGCAGAACACAACCGGAGGCAGGGAAAAATTTCAAAGGTTTAATGAAGGATATGTACAAAAACAGGTCAGGTGGGTAATCAGGTCCAGGGGCTGGTCACAACGGGTTTGAGTTTCCCTTCCAGATTCTTCAGGGAGCAGGTTGGCAGATCTTTGGCAAGTTTGGTTCTCCAGGGTTCTTCTGAGATCAGACAGACCGATTTCCAACAGAGAAAACTCTTCAGGGGGTTTCTGGTTTCAGGCAGGTTACACCTGGGAAGCAGAGAAGACAAAATGGATCAGGTTCTGGTTCTGGTTTCGTAGTCAAAAGACTAGACAGACAGGTTGGCTCAGGGTTTGCTGTACCGTGACATACTAACACTCTGGCACTGGAGTGTGGTCCTCAGCCCACTTAAATGCTGGTCTCCTGATGAGCAGATGAGGAACAGCTGGTGAAGTCAGCTCCAGCTTCAGGAGATCCAATACGCCCTCTGGTGGAGAAAAGGTAGACAGAACCCCAGATCCCAACAGTAACAAAAAATCCCTAGGAAGGGATCCTCGGCGCCCTCTGGTGGGCAAGCCTCAGGATCCCAACAAATTGTTTAGATGCACTTAGATAAACACATTCTCAAAATATATATATGTTAAAGAAATATAAAGATGACTAATAGCTTCTCCATTATTAAGCTATTACATTATTTTTTTAGGTCAAAGGGCAAAATGTATGTACAAAAAGTAAACCTGTACATGAAATTAGGGTTTTGTTTTTATAAAGTGCCTTTATAAGGTTTTTTTTTATTTGTTGGCATTCATATGAATATACTGGTCTGGTAAATTAGTATACGTTCGATTGGTTTTTGGTATATGTGTATTTTGAATTTATACCCCCTAAAGAAAACTCCACCAGCCGACACTGCAACTAGCTTAATAGTAGTAATGCATATTTTTCTTGATTCATTTTATTGAGAATGATATGCTGCCCTATGTAAATAACACCCTAAAATATTACTTAAATCCATGTCTAATACCACAACTAACTACAACCATTCAATCAGCAGAAGGGTCAGGCAGAAACAGAATGTTTTGATAACCCAATAATCCTCAGGGGTAACAGCAGCCTTCAATTTAGTTTAAATTGATCAAATTCAGTCCAGCTTACCTTTATAATATTACTTCACAACAAACATCTCAAGGTGTTTTTACAAACAAAAGCAAAATGCATGTGATTACAGTATTCTTTGTAGAATATCTCTAATTCAGCTACACTGAGGCTTTTCTGAGCATGAACTTCCTGGTTAAAATCATGCTATTACAAAGGTTAACTGAATGAAGTTTTTGACATCAATAATTATAATAAGTTATTTTAGTCTTAAATCAATAAGACCAAAGTGTTAGCTTAATTTGAGATTTATGAAAGGATTTTTTTTAGCTCAATATACAGCATTTGTTCTGTAAATACATAGCACCCAGTGCTGTACAGGAGTGATGTGCTGCTGTGACATGTAAATCATCTAACATGTTTGGGCAATCAGAATTCAGGGGGATCCAGTGCCCACCTTCTGTCCCCTCTAACTCCACCCCTGCCTAAGACATATGACAGTCTAAGCTCCTCTTAAACATGGCTCACTAAGTTCAAGTTGTTCTAAGGCAACCAAACTGATCTAACCTTTACCTCAGGAGGTGATAGTGGTGTTGTAACTCCATGACTTCTCAGTCTGCTGATCCGGCGTTGTCTGCTAAAAAGCTCAAACTCATGTTGGAAGGTGTTTCATTTCTCGACAGCTCAATGTTGTCACTTGCTTTCATGGGCTTAAATCTGGAAGTAATGGGTCTGGCCCCGCTATTGACTAAAAGTTGCACACTGTCGCTTTAACCAAGTGTTATGTGCTTTTAATGAGAGGCAGATCAATTTTAAAATTCCCTATTGAACCTATATGAGCCTTCCTCCTTCTGCTGAACTAATATAACAAACCCTCCTTCCAGCTACTCCAATCACTGACCTGGTTCTTCACGATGTAAAGGAGGGTGACTCCTACAAGCAAGTGGCCTCCTGTCGCTCCGTCGCTCGCCCACCGCCTCGACTCTCTTGGGACACGGAGCTTAATGGTCGGTCTGTAAACCGCACCTCTGAAAGCGGCCAAATATCCATACACTACTACCTGCACCCTGTGAGGGGTATGAATGGAAAGAAGCTGGACTGCTTGGTGTGGCATCCAGCTTTTTCTGAGCCACGCAGGTTGAAAAGTGCTCTGGTGGTGCATTGTAAGTATTCAGTAAATGATTCAAATGATTTTGATTAATATCAAATACTTCTACTCTTCCTTTTCAGCAGTTCTCTTCTTGTTAGTTTTTAGAAAAGCCCATCTACGATAACCACGGTCATTCAGGGCTGTCCTAATGTGTCCCTGTTCTCTCAACCTCCCTCTGTTGGTGGTGGGAATGGTTTCTGCTTGTGTTTGGTGGGTTCTAATGAAGCTTAGTTTGTGTTCCAGTGAGCATGTGAGGCAAAACGGTGGTACTGGTTGGTGTGTGTGGGTTTCCTGTAGACTTCTATATTGAGTTCTCTGTCTTCCATTATGTCAGCCACGCAGTCCAGGAAGGCAAGGCTATCAGCTGTGACATCTTCCCCGTTGAACTTAATGTTTCTTTCCACTATATTGATGTTTTCTATGAACGTGTTGATATCATTGGTCTTTATTTTGACCCATGTGTCATCCATGTATCTGAACCAGTGACTGGGTTTTGTTCCCATGTATGAGTGTAGCACTCTGCTTTCCACTTATTCTATGTATAAGTTTGCCATTATGCAAGACACAGGAGAGCCTTGGTTGAATTGGAAGTATGTTGTGGTAAGGCAAAAGTCCAATAGAGAACAGATGTGGTCAGATTGGTCCTATCTGGGAGAGTGTGGTCAAAAGTAAACCATCGATAGGCAACAATACTACTGACAGAAGCCATTCCTTGGACCTACAGCCTCCCAAAAATACACAAGGAAGGAGCTCCAACTCAGGCCCATCATCAGCAATATCAACTTTGTCACAACATTGCCAAACATCTCGCTCCCATCCTCACTCCTTTGATTGGCAACACACCATTTCACATTTCTAACTCACAGGACTTCTCCAACGGGGTAAAAAACCTGACACTGGATACAGATGAGACCATGGTCTCCTATGATGTCACATCTCTTTTTCCTTGCATCCCCACCAAAGAAGTAGTCTCCACAGTAAGGATGTTATTGGGTTCAAAAATGTAGGTTTGTAAAAGAAGAACTGAAATACACAGTAAGGGATTTTCAAACAGCTTCCTGCAGGAGGAGAGACAGAACTGCACCCAAGACTCAAGCACTCTGTCTCTCCTGGACCTCCTCTGCAGAGCGCTTTATTAACAGAACATAACACATGGTTACAAACAGAGTATTGTTCTGACAGGACAGTTGATCAGGTCATAAGACAGGACGCTCTCCTCTTGACTGAATCACAAGGCAGTGTGGTCTCCTGACTGAATCATAAGACAGAGTGAAGCATCTCATTTCTACAATGTTTCATATGAACACATTAATTTTATAATCATCATTGAATAAACCCAACAGATGTGTTTACTTCAAGACAGGTTTCTGGAGGGATCCAGTCCCCCCTAGCTGTTTTCAAGCCTCCATAGCTTTGCCACTCTCTAACCTGAATAGAAATATATTTGCTGTTCTCTGATGTAGGATTTAAGTTACTTTATAAGTAACTCCAGGATTTCTAAATCTGCTGGTCCAAAGTTGTCTGCTAATAGGTTCACCCTCTTAGGGCAATACATGAAAAGAATCTGTTCTGCATGGTGTGGCATGAAGCTTTTCCAAAGCCCAGCAGTTTAAAATGTTTTGGTGCATTATGAGTACTCACTAAACGTTCATATCAAGTATTTGTAAGGTATATTTATTACAATAGCCCTTTCATATTCTTGGAGAACTGTGTGAAAATTTCATATGTAAAATGTCACCACAGTCCAAAGGAGCCAAAACATGTGGAAGCAATAATATCTTGCCTGACTCGTGCATAATAAAAGGAACCATTTTTTTTATTGAGGCTCTGTTTCTATCAGATTTATATATTCAACCCAGCCTCCTTTATTGTCCTTCATCATTATACTGGCCACTGCAACATGTTTTACAGTCTGCAATGGTTAAAACACCATTGTCTAAAAATAATCTGTAAATGGCTCCACACTAAGATCATCAAGGAGATATGGTACTTTGTACCCAGTTTGCCTTCTCTTCTTAATTCTCTATTTTTTTTCCCCTATCATCCAGCTGCTTTCACAGAGCCGGAGATCTGTTATGTGCCCCAGATGTGTTACGTGCTGCTTGGCATTCTTTTCCTGTACGGCATCATCCTGACTGCGCTTTACTGCAGAGTCAAGGTTTGCATCCTATGTCATTTCATCTGTGTTTAGGATGAAGCAAATATTGCCTAGGCAGTAAAAGCAATGAAGACTACTGACTGAAAAATAATTCCTACATCAATACTTTTCTCACACTACAGTGTATAGTAATAGAACAAATAGCTGATTTGCAGAATAGCTGTTATTTGTGTCTCAGAGGTTTTATTTTAGTTTATTTATTTGTGTTTTCAGAGGTTTTATTTTGTTGTCAGCCAAGATTCATTAAGAAAGGCTGTATCTCGTCTATAAGGGAGTGATGATCAATATTGTCGAGGCGGCTTATCTGAGCTGCGGGCGCAAGGTTGTTGGTGCCTGTCGTGGCGGCAACCCTCGAACCCGCTGGTAGACACCTCCGGTGAGGGATGCTGTCAGGTTGAAGAAGGAGTCCTATCGGGCCTTTTTGGCCTGTGGGACTCCGGAATCAGCTGATGGGTACCGGCGGGCGAAGCGGCATGCGGCTCGGGTGGTTGCTGAGGCAAAAACTCGGGTGTGGGAGGAGTTTGGAAAGGCCATGGAGAAAGACTTCCGTACGGCTCCGAAGCGATTCTGGTCCGCCATCCGGCGTCTCAGGAGGGGGAAGCGGTGCAGCACCAACACTGTTTATAGTGGGGATGGTGTGCTGCTGACCTCGACTTGGGACGTTGTGGGTCGGTGGGCGGAATACTTCGAAGACCTCCTCAATCCCAGCAACATGCCTTCCATTGAAGAAGCTGCGCCTGGGGACTCTGGGCTGGGCTCTCCAATCTCTGTGGGCGAGGTCGCCGAGGTGGTTAAAAAGCTCCTCAGTGGCAGGGCCCTGGGGGTTGAGTTCCTCAAGGTCCTGGATGTTGTAGGGTTGTGTTGGCTGACGCGACTCTGCAACATTGCATGGACATCGGGGGCAGTTCCCTTGGATTGGCAGAATGGGGTGGTGGTCCCCCTATTTAAAAAGGTGGACCGGAGGGTGTGCTCCAATTACAGAGGAGTCCTCGGATTCAGGAAGAGCAGTGTGGTTTCCGTTCTGGTCGTGGAACGCTGGACCAGCTCTACACCCTCAGCAGGGTCCTGGAGGGTGCATGGGAGTTCGCCAAAGCAGTCTACATGTGCTTTGTGGACTTGGAGAAGGCGTTCGACCGTGTCCCTCGGGGAGCCCTGTGGGGGGTTCCCCGGGAGCACGGGGTGCCGGGCCCTTTCATAGGGGCTGTCAGGTCCCTTTATGACCGGTGTCAGAGTCTGGTCCACATTGCCGGCAGTAAGTCGGGCTCGTTTCCGGTGAGAGTTGGACTCCGCCAGGGCTGCCCTTTGTCACCGATCCTGTTCATTACCTTGATGGACAGAATTTCTAGGAGCAGCCAAGGTGTTGAGGGGATCCGTTTTGGTAGCCTTAGGATTGTGTCTCCGCTTTTTGCAGATGATGTGGTCCTATTGGCTTCATCAGGTCGTGATCTGCAGCGGTCGCTGTACCGGTCCGTCGTGGTGAAGAGAGAGCTGAGCCAAAAAGCGAAGCTCTCTATTTACCGGTCGATCTATGTTCCTACCCTCATCTATGGTCTTGAACTCTGGGTAATGACCGAAAGAACGAGATCGCGGATACAAGCGGCAGAAATGGGTTTCCTCCGTAGGGTGGCTGGGCTCTCCCTTAGAGATAGGGTGAGAAGCTCTGTCATCCGGGAGGGACTCGGAGTAGAGCCGCTGCTCCTCCACGTCGAGAGGAGCCAGTTGAGGTGGTTCAGGCATCTGGTTAAGATGCCTCCTGGACACCTCCCTGGTGAAGTGTTCCGGGCAAGTCCCACCGGGGGGAGGCCCTGGGGAAGACCCAGGACACGCTGAAGAGACTATGTTTCTCGGCTGGCCTGGGAACGTCTTGGGGTTCCTCCTGAGGGGCTAGAAGAAGTGGCTGGGGAGAGGGAAGTCTGGGCCTCCCTTCTTAAGCTGCTGCCCCCGCAACCCGACCCCGAATAAGCGGAGGAAGATGGATGGATGGATGGATTTTTATATTTCACCTAAAAACTTAATCTCCAAACACAATATGTATGACCAACAATAAATTTGCACTTATAGATGATGTCATAGAGTTAACTTTTGCAATTAAAATTAAACAGTATGCCACTGGGATTTGTTTCGATAAAGTAGAACATAAGTCATTACTAAAAGCTACATGTGAGAGGAGTGGCCCTTTTCTGGCTCGTTAGGTATCTAAATAGAAAAGAACAGTTTGTTGAAGTAGATCATGTGAAATTATAAAATATTAAAATAAAATATGGAGTTCCGCATGACTCGTTTTTCAGACTGTTATTTATTTAGTTTATTAATGATATGTGTAATATGTCTAGTCTGTTAGAAAGAATTTTGTTTGTGGATGATACAAATCTTTTTTTTTTTTCAGGGGACAGTTTGGATGTACGGAAGAGGATTAGGGCCACTGGAAAAAAAAAAAAGTTAACTGATTTTTTTTTATTTTATTTCAGTATAGTATGGGAAAAAAGTCAGAATTCTGACATTAAAGTCAGAATTCTGACTTTTTTCTCAGAATTCTGACTTTAATCTCAGAATTCTGACTTTTTTCTCAGAATTCTGACTTTAATCTCAGAATTCTGACTTTTTTCTCAGAATTCTGACTTTTTTCTCAGAATTCTGAGATTAAAGTCAGAATTCTGACTTTAATCTGACTTTAATCTCAGAATTCTGACTTTTTTCTCAGAATTCTGACTTTTTTTCTCAGAATTCTGACTTTTATTTATTGTCAGAATTCAGTCAGAATTCTGAGATTAAAGTCAGAATTCTGAGAAAAAAGTCAGAATTCTGAGATTAAAGTCAAAATTCTGAGAAAAAAGTCAGAATTCTGACTTTAGTCTCAGAATTCTGAGAAAAAAGTCAGAATTCTACGGAAAAAGTCAGAATTCTGAGATTAAAGTCAGAATTCTGAGAAAAAAGTCAGAATTCTGACTTTAATCTCAGAATTCTGAGAAAAAAGTCAGAATTCTGTGATTAAAGTCAGAATTCTGAGAAAAAAGTCAGAATTCTGACTTTAATCTCAGAATTCTGACTTTTTTCCCGGGTTAAACTGAAATAAAATTTAAAAATCAGTTTACATTTTTTTTTTCAGTGGCCCTAATCCTCTTCCGTATGGATGAGCTTTTTGAAACTATTGGAAAATAACTTATCAAATTTAATAGTTTTTCTCGATTGTTTACACACATTTCTGAAAACATGCCTCGTATTCTCAGAACTCTACACACAAATCCAACAAACACACACACAATGGGCAAAACCCTTCAATTCTCCTGCAAAATGAAACTTTACATTCAAAACAGTTTTATCTCTTCACAAAAGGCCATTTTGTGTTCAGATGACACACACAAACTATCATATGAACAGACAATTTAAAAAAGCATTTAAACACTGATGTGCTCAGTGTAAAACACCATTCTCCATTCATCATAATGACTTTTTGTTTAGTGTTACACTTACTACAGACATTAAATACATAAGTGCGTTGTAAAATATTTTAGAATATTGTTTTTATACTCAGAACACACAAATATACTGTAACAAACATGTTTTATTTTTGCCACAAAACAATGTACACCGTGTACATCCCAACCGACACAAAGTTGCACATACAGTGCAGAAGATTTTACTGTATACAGTTACAGTAATAATAAAAAAACAAAACAAAATAAACTATGCTGCATCCTCTCTTCTGTTTCGTTCTGGCCACAGCACCTCATCTACATCACAAGCAATGTTTTCCCTGGCCAAGCAGCGGGGGAAATATCGCCTAGCATGGCGAATCCAGCCCTGAAAAGCATCAACTGCTATATCTCCACATGCGTCTTCCGTAGCTTGGAAAAGGGGTATATGCGTTTCTGAATTTAGGTCGTACACTTTCCATCTCCAGGCAGAAAAAAATTCCTCAATAGGATTGAGGAATGGAGAATATGGACGGAGATAAACAACTGAAAAGCGTGGGTGGTCAGTGAACCTGTTATGAACCAGAGCAGCCCGGTGGAAGCTTACGTTGTCCCAAATGACAACGTACCTGAGCTGCTCTGGGCCGTCTATCTGATCTGGTGGAATGAGTGTGTTGTGTAGGGTGTCCAGGAATGTGATCAGATGGGAAGTGTTGTAGGGGCCAAGGGTAGCATGGTGATGGATGATGCCATGGTGGGTCATCGCTGCACACATTGTGATGTTCCCTCCGCGCTGGCCAGGGACTTCAACAATGGCACGCTGGCCGATTATATTCCTTCCCCTCCTTCGTCTTTTTGTGAGGTTGAATCCAACCTCATCAATGAAGAAGAACTGGTGCTCCACTGCATCCACCTCCAGCTCAAGGACTCTCTGAAATACACATGACAATATCAGAAGTAGACATGGAGCGGTCACTATTGTGAAGCACAATCATTATGATTACAATATAATAGAAAGAAATATGTATGATTTATACAATGTTGACAGTATGCATCAAGGGTGGGAATGTATAGGACGTACTTGCACATAGTTATATCGCAATTCTTTGACTCTTTCTGAATTGCGCTCAAATGGCACCCTGTAGACCTGCTTCATCCTCAGTTTATTTCTGTCCAAGACACGTTCCAGCGTTGATAAACTTACCCTATCAATATTTTGAAATATCTCATTGTTTTCTATTGTTTTTCTTTGTATTTGCCGTAAGGTAATGGCGTTATTTTCAAGAACCATGTTCATGATCTCTGTTTCCTGTTCAGGAGACAGAAGACGGCCCCGTCCACCTCTTGTTGGTAATCTTTCAGTTCTGCAATACAAAGAGTGCAATACTGTAAATACTGTGTAGGAATACATTTCCCAAATACTCGAAACACAATGTCCTACAGAACAGTCCACAGGTAATACTGTACTACTGTACTCATTGAGTACTGTATTGATATGCAGTACTGCAGTTTTGTAGTGAGAGTAGATTTCTTAACTATTCTCATTGCGGAAAGTCCGGATGATGGATGCTACAGTGTACCTGCTCAAATTTGGCTGTACTCTTTGCCCAGCCTCCCTCATTGTTAGACCATGGTTGACCACATGGTCAACCAAAGTGGCTCGGATCTCATCAGAAATGATTGTCCTTGGCCTTCCTCGTCCTCGTCCTCCCCATCGTCCTCCTCTTACTCTCAGTCCTCTGGCTCTGGCTCTGCCTCTGTTTACAACATTGGCCTCCATTGCTCCAAAACAGAAGACCTCACCTGTTGCCCTTTGATGCTAAAGCTCTGATTGCTGAGTGGAAGCGTGTGTGTTAGGTGTTTGCCCATGTGAGGAGTCAGTGTGCATCGTAGGGAAATTAACTTTAGAGTTTTGAATAACAGTGTGTTCCTTGTGAAAACAAAAGATTTTCTTCATGACAATTGTGTGTAGAGTTTTGGAAAAAGTGTGTTTTAGAACTGCAATTTGAGTGTAAAGCAGGAATTGTGCTTGTAGTTTAGCAGAACTGGTTCACAGGGTTGGTGCATGAGTTACATTTTGTGGTCATTGTGTTTCAAGTACCAATATTTGTGTGTAAACAATCGAGAAAAACTGTAAATGGTTCAGCCTTAACAAGCTAAACTTAAATTTGAATTAAAAAAAAAAAGTTTATAGTGTTTGGAAATAGCGTCATTAACATAAAGATCAACACATAATAGAAGATAAAATAATTGAAAGAGTGTCTGGAATGAAGTTTCTTGGTGTAACAATAGATGAAAAATTGAGTTGGAAGAAACACATTAATTACATTAATATAAAAATGTCCCACTTAGTTAGAGTTTTATACAAAGTTAAATATTTTCTAAATCGATAATCTTTGTATTCCTAATAATGTTACTTTATACTACCACCTTCATGACGTATTATGATGAAGTATGGGAAACACAAGACAACAACCAATGCGATAAGAAAAAAACCTCAGCTATGTCTGTACAAAAGAAACAGTTTATTTTATGCAGACATAGCAGCTATTTAAAAAGCCATCTAAAAAATTCTAAGCTCTTTTTCAACATTATTTTCCCTATCTTCCTTTATGATTAAAAAAAGCTTGTCTCTGCTGCCTTCTTAACTAAAACAGTGGTCAATTGATGACACGTTCTCATCTTCTAATTTTTAGGTTTAATCATACAATGTCGATGTACATGAGAAAAGTATTGGAAAATGTATGGAATTGATGTGATTGGTGATACTGATTTTGGTGATTGTTAATCAGTGACTGGCCCCCAATTCCTGATCGATACGTCTCTATTCTTATGTCATTAAAAGTGTAGATGTACCGTTACTTTTTCTGTTTTATATGTTTTATAGATCCACAATTCCAGAGAGGCCAGGGAAAGCAAAGGAAAGTCACAGCAGGTAAGAACACCTGCATGTCTAAAATGAGACTTGTTGTCTAAAAAGCAGAAACAGATGGGCTACACCGCACCACAGCCTTTCAGTCGACAAAAATGAGCCAAAAACTAACCTCAGTAGACATGCTGAGGTTTTGGACGTGAGAGGAAATTAGCACGAAGATACCTACATACTTTAACTGTGTGTGTGTGTGTGTGTGTTTTGTGGCAACTTTTACTAATACTCTCTGCAGTTGGTTTGACTTCTTTTTTTTTCTGAGAGCACTGAGCAGGTTAGAGGAGTCAAAACATCCTGCCCACCTTCAAACTCAGCCCACTGAAATGACATTGAGTTTCGAATCGTATCACTTTTGATACGATTACTGCTGATCAGTTTCTGCTTCTGTTAGGTTTCACAGACAAACTGTGTCAATTATTGGGTTTTTCCTTTCTTGTGAGATTTTCCATTAGTGATCTAGTCGTTCTTGACAACAAGACACGTGGCTAATATTTTTCTTGTCTCCTTTCTTCTTTCAGACTGTCGAAGAGGGCATATATATGGTGAGTGTTACATTTACCTTCTACATTGTTTTTATGTATATTTATAAACATTTTCTCATCTTTTCTCTCTCCTACAGGGTCTGACTCCTCATGCACAAGACACATACGAAACCATCAGCATTAAGAAGTGATCCCATTCGGTTGCAATGTTCTGTCTTTTCTTTTAATTTAAACATAACACACATCATACTCAGCTTTTTTTTTACACCAGTGTCCATTTACCCATTTTGCTTTTGTTGAATTGAATAGAAACTGAGGAGGAAGAGACAGAAAAGAGAAGTGAAGCCCAGCATGGGCAGCTCTCAGAAAGGCTCTTTATCGGTGCTGTATGAGAAACTCTTCCTATTCTGATCCACATATACACATTTTTATTTGATAACTTCTCTCATGCAGATACATTTAAATGTTTGTGTATAAAGAAGCTGCAAAAACATCTTATTGCATTAGGAGATTATACATTTTAGATATTTTTGAGCTAAACGTGTTATCTAACACCTGATGAAAAGCTTAATTCTTATATTTTTATATAACTTTGACAGGCTTTGTTCCCTTTTTGTTCCAATTTTTGCTCTCATGGTTTTAATTTTTGCAAAAGATAATTTAGGAGGGAGATGGCCCATAGAAAAGGTGATTGGAGGAGAAAAATCTAACAGTCTCACCATTATTGAGCAGTATTTCCCTCACACCACTGGATGGCAGTGATCGCCTCTCCTTCTCCTGTCTAAAGTTGTTAGTTATATGTACCATATTTGTTTTGTATGCATATTGACATTAAAAAATGTTAGAAATATGGCCTTCACTTAAGGCGGCTCTATCTCATTCTTTTTCCCAAGTCAAAAATATTTCATCTTCATATCTTAACTGAAAGTTTCTCAATATACTGGTGGTGGCCTAGTTTGGGGAGTGGCGGCCAAATGGTTAATGCGGTGGTTGTGAGTTTGAAACCAACTTCTCTTTTAGAATATTGCCTTCATTTAGGGCGGCTCTATTCTTTTTTCCAACATCAAAAATACTTAATCTTCAAATCTTAACTAAAAGTTTCTTAATATACTCGTAGTGGCCTAGTTTGGGGAGTGGCGGCCAAGTGGTTAATGCATAGGGATTGCAATCTTGAGGTTTGAGTTCAAAATCCACACCCACAGATTACTACTCTGGGTCTCTGAGCAAGACCCTTAACCCCTGATTGCTCCCAGGGTAATGAGCAGTGGCAGCTCACTGCATTTAAGCCATCCCAAGGGGATGGCTTAAATGCAGTGAATTAATCTCTCCATTGTGAGATCAAGAAAGTTCAATTTAATTTTTAATTTCCTGCTAGGGGATTTTTACTTTGACAAGAAAAATATGGAGAGCAATTTAACTTGGTTTGTTGAATTAAAAACATATAAAAAGGAGAATTTAGAATATGGGAAAATAAATTCAGATTTAGAGAAAAAGATAAAAAAAAAAAGAATAAAATTATTTTGATGTGGCTGATGCATTTCATCAGTACCTGGAAGGACAACATTAGAAATTCTGACTAAGAAAAATCCATTAATTCCTCTTGAGATTAAAAATCCAATAAATATTTAAACTTTTCATTCCTTTAAAACCCACTATGGCTGCTGAGTGTATAAAAATGTAGGATTTATGTAGAACTGTTAAACGTCTGCATTAAATCAACCACTTATGGTTCTGTACAGCCCCTCTTGACAAGAAATACACCATTACTGACTAATATTACTAACTAGCAGTGTTGGGCACGTTACTTTGAAAAAGTAATTAGTTATAGTTACTAGTTACTTCTCCCAAAAAGTAACTGAGTTACTAACTGAGTTACTCCACAATAAAAGTAACTAGTTACTAGTAAAAGTAACTATTGCGTTACTTTTGCGTTTTTCGCCCCCCTAAACCTCACCACCCAGCAACCACCTTCTCGCCGTGTGTTTCCAAAGCCAGCTGAATAGAGAGGACGACAAAGACAAGAACCTGCAGAGAGTTTAGCATTTATTGCAACTCAACGTAAATGACATCAGGGGGGAACGCCATGTGAAGTTTTTAACAGGGCATTCAGATCTGGTGAAATTAATAACTGGGGATGTCTAATTCTGAAATCCTGTGTGTTTGGGTTGTTATAGATACTGCAACATCTATCTATCCATCTATCTATCTAGATGTATACTCTGCGTGTGACATAAAATATGGATCTCCATCCCTGCCACAAAGGCCATCAAATAATGTTTAAAATAAAAAATACAGTAGGTTGAAAAGTCAGAGCATCCATCCATCCATCCATCCATCCATCCATCCATCCATCCATCCATCCATCCATCCATCCAGATTTCTCCCTTTCTTCATATAGGCTATCATTTGATCGTTCACGCTCTCCATAGTTCTCCTGTGGCGCGAGCACAGGGCGACTGTTGCGCGCCTTTAGCGAGCATGCGCGTTTCCTGTCGCTTGCGCGGTGACTCGTGCCGCCTGCGCTGTGCGGAAACCGTATGTGATGGGGAAACGCAGCTCGACGTAACACCGGTATTTCCATGTGGAAAACGCTGTTTTGCTGCTGGATCCTCCTCACTCTCCATCTCTCTGTGTGTGCTGTACGTTAACACCCGCCAGCAGAAACACCCACCTACCCAACTGACAGACGGAATCTCACTATACATCAGCCATTCTCATCCTCCCCTCTCTCATGACAAGGCGCGCACCTCTGGATGACCTAAAAAATAATCTTTAATATCTCTTAAACAAAAGTAGCACAAACAATATTTTTTCTACACAAATATGCACTAACGTTGCACTAACCATTCAGTCTATTTGCAGAGTTTTTTGACGTGGGTGGGGTGTCAGCTTCACGCAGCTGCGCACGAGTCATATCATGAAAAAAGGTTAATTGTGCGACCTGAGTAACGCGCAGTAACGGGGTGTCTCCAATGGTAACTGCGTTATAGTTACAGTAAAGTAATTAGTTAGATTACTCGTTACTAAAACAAGGTAACTTTCAACGCCGTTAGTCCAATCACTGCTAACTAGTTAGCCTGATTCTGTTAAAAAAAAAAAAAAAACTTTGTTTCACTTGTAAACAAAAAGTTAAAGGTTCGTTCCACGGAGGTAAACACATTGATAAGTGGTCAGGATAAAAATCCTGACCTGAAAACAAGTTTAAGAATCTGCTCTTTGGTGTATGCATCTCACACAGAGAAGATAACAAAGATTATTGACCAAACAAAAGCTAAACAATGTTTAATGTTCTTGGAACTTTCTGGATTTGGAAAGAGCACGTTTTAAAAACATCTGACTTTCCAAATATTGTGTCTGATCTACCCTTAGCATGTGGTGATGGTTGACTGCTGGGACAAATAACTCATTTCACTGATATAGTTGAGGCAGGGGTTAAAAGAAAAACCAACTGAATTCCTCCTAACCAGATACAGAAGAATTTAGCATTCCTCCTCATTGTTACAGAAACATATAGATTTATTTAATTGAACAATAATTAAAATGAACTTACTGCTTTTAAATATGAACAAAATAATAAATGAAAATGAAATAAAAACAAACTTTTTACTGCGCAGCTACCAGATATTTTCTACCTCTTTAAAGACAAAGCAGGCAAACAGGGCGGCAACGTAATACTTTATAATAATAAAGCTTTCCAATAAGTTAACATATCTGATTTTATCATGATGGCTTATTTAATTCCTTAAATAAATAAATTGATCAACTGTACTTTAAAAAAAAATTATTATTAATTTTTTATAGATAGATTATTTTAGAGCTGAGTTCTGTAAACAAATATTCCATTACATTATTTCTGAGGCTTTTTTTTATTCTGATCCTCCTTGAGTTTACTGAAATCTCTACTTATTTTACTTATTGTTACTTAATTTAAATACAACTTTCAAAATATGATAGTATACTAACTCATGCAAGCTTATTATGAATAGCTCTCTTATAGCTCAATTTTCTTGAGAGAAATTGATTTTCTCACAACCTATGATTAATTCTAGTTATCAAATCAACAAGCTTAGTTCATAACCAGATCAGGCAGGAGCAAAACTTCTTGTTTCTGCCCTTATTATATTTACAAATTCAGCACATTTATGGACATCGTTTTAGACATGAACATGTTACTAAACACTTAGCCACATCCAAATATGGAAAACATTATCAATTCTCATTCCATCCATATTTTTGAGCCGAAAGCTTTATTTAGCTCATCACTGCAGCTTTTCCATAATAAAACTAGCTTCTCTTAAAGCAGTTCTTACATGCGATGTGTTAAACATGTTTGTCCCCGGTAAATTGTATTTACTTTGTACCATAGTTAACCTTGTTTGTATAGATTAAGGAATTTTATGATATTTAATGTGAAACATGAATATATAGCTGTAAACAGGTTGATCAAGTTGTAAATAATGAAAATGAAAAAAAAACTAAACAACAACAAAACAGAAGAACGAAAATGGAATTAGTAAATGTTTTTGATGCTTAGTCATATAAGGAGCCACCAGTTAATATGTAACATCAAAAACCGCATCATCAGTAAATTTGTATTTATTTTTTTCTCTTACTATAAAGGAAATTTCTTAGAAAAAAAGCTTTTAAAATACAGATATTTACCATTTATTACTCATGTCCACCAAATCACAAGATAATCAGCACTATTCAACTTATTGGTGGGAATCTATCTACTGCTGGATTATAATTGTTTTTTTAACACAAATTATTTACATTTAAGCATGTCTTTATGCTTCTTAAATCCTTTAACCCATCTGACCAATGTGTGTTTGGAAAAACGTTTTGGCACAATGACTGACCCCTGTGGTACTCCACGGTTAACATTGTTTATCTCTACTAACTGCTGTCTGTTTATTAACCCCCATTTATGTGCTAGTCCTTTATTGCCTTTAATAACATATTTTCCTACATTTTTATATATATAAACACAATATGATGGTAATCATATTGTGTTTATAAACACACAATCATAAATACATAATCAGGAAACAAGAATTTCTGAAGATAAAAAATTTGAGGAAGTAACCTTTTTATAAAGTACAATAATTTATGCTACTTTTATATTTCAGGAAATATTCCAGTAAAGAACACTGAATAGCAAGGTTTCTCTCTGGTTCTTTAACATACTAACATAAGCTGAGGTAATGATACCCCTGAGAGACTCAACACAGCTTCTTCATGATCATGTGGATCTGCTGCCACACGGTGCTGAATAAGCACACTGACAGAACCGCCTATGTCAAAACACTTAACTGCTGTTAGAAAAGTGTGTTTTTGCACTTGTTTATTTTCTTGTCTGTTTTCTTATGTTTATTGTTTCCACAATACTCTGTATCATTGTATTGTTATCATCAATTCAACAAGTTTTTAATTTCAAAGAGAAATTGGGCCTTGTGTTATGAGCAGTGGCGGTGCGCAAGGGGGGACAGGATTAATTATATGGTCAAAGCATAAAGTTCAGTGTAACTTCCAAAAAATGTAAAAGTAAATTTTAACGCTGCAATATTAAATGGATCCAAGTGACTTCTCAGTTTGGGTCTTTTCTATCTTAGAGAAACAGCGTATTTATCTCAGAGCATGTAAGTGCAGCAGAGTGTGGAGCGGAGTGGAAAAAAACATGTTCGAGTGGTTTTCAATTCAAAGGCCAGAGATGCATTCACAATGTCAAATAAAAATGTTGCATTATAAAATTTGTAAAATAGCATTTATTTGATTTAAGTGTGCTTTTTTTTGACAATTAATATTTAAATAGGAAATGCGTTACAACGTGAATGAAGCAAGTTGTTACAGTACGATAATTTAACAGCCAGTTAAATAAGACAATACACATGTATCGTCACATCATTAAATCAAATGCCCTGTGTCTCAGGCGCCTTGCATAATTAGATGAAGGAAAAATGTAAGAAAACGCCTAATCCTGAAAATTTGAACATAGAGCGATTTCGCTGAAGTGGCAGGGAAATTAAAGTGCGGATTTTGAGTGGAGTGTCCTGTCGCAATTTTTTGTGCGGTGGAGTGAATGAGCGGGAATTGCAAGGTGCTCCGTTCCGATCATATGCTCTGGTTCAGCTTCATGTGGAAAGGCCTTGATTTATGCTGGTGAAGATTCTCAGCCATCCAGGTCACAGTCATTCCAAAAAAGATTAAAAAACAAACCACTGGACATTGTCTCCGAGTTTGAAGACGTTTCGCTTCCCATCCAGGAAGCTTTTTCAATTCAAAATGTCAGAAATAGCGTTGAGTTCGAGGCTCTTCTACAGTAGCCCAACAAACATGCAAATTGAAATGGACGAACGGGTCCACCCCTTTGGAATGGGGGTCATTTGGCCTATTTTATTAGCCTGCAATACCCCATACCTGTCTATGTCTCTTCAATGGGTGTTGTTAAAGGGAATTTCTGACATTTTGAATTGAAAAAGCTTCCTGAATGTGAAGCAAAACGTCTTCATGCTTGTAAACAAAGTCCAGTGGATTGTTTGTTTTTTAAACTTTTTTAAGCATTGGTTTACTCCCTAAAAACTGTCTGTCTGAGCTTCTGGAGAAAAGAATCTGAGCCAAAGTTTTTCAGACACTGGTCTCAATTTACAAAGTGGTTTTCACTTTCACCGCCCTCAAATAAGCCTCAAACACTAGATGGAGTGGCTGAAACTCCACATTGTCTACATTGAAGCTGCTGTCTTGGCACCACCCCTCTGGTTTGTTTTCTACCTGTATGCTGATTATTTATTCCCATGAGTGAGTCCCATCCCTCACTTTTGGGAAAATGAAACATTTTGTTAAATTAAAATTATTTTCCCAATTTAACTAATTGATGTTCTTATTTGATTGTATACATTAAACTCAACTGAATGACACTAATTAGCTTTAGTTTAAATTTTTTTTATTGGAATTGTCTCTGTGGTGAAGGGAAGCCTTTAAATGTTCTTAACCTCATGACATAAAAAAAGCTCTGCTGTTTCTTGTTCTGTTAAAAGATGTTTTAGGTAAATACGGCAAAAAATATTACCCTACTTATGCAGAAAGTGAAGAGGGAGATCACATTCCTTCAGCACTGAACCATTAGTGTGAGAATAAAGGAGCCTAATGAAGGCAGATTAGTTTATATCTTTCGCCCAGATTATATCCCATTGTGACCTTTATGTTTAGGATTATATCTCTTATATTTAAGGGGTCATTAGTTTCCTTCAGAGGGAGGAGGCAACTGCAGTTTCGGTCTCAGCCTTGTTCTTATGATCTTCACTCTGTGTCATTGGGACGTGGTTTAAACAGGTTTTCTCGGGCATGCTCATTCACCTGCCTCTCCTCTTTGCAAGTAAAGACGGGAAAATAACTGTCATAATTTTTCACCGAACCGGAAAAGTGACTTTTTGAGTTTTTTTGACTGTGTGAGAAGCAGAGAGAGGGCGGGAGTGAGATGTAGAACACAAACAGGTGTATCATTTAGAGCTGCACCTTCTCTCTCTGCACTCCTGAACCGATGGCTTTTCTTCACTCCTGGGTAGAATCTCTCAGCTAGCAGATTGGCATATTCTTCTCTCAGGACGACTCTTTGAACAGGATTAGGATTTTTCACAGAATAAAGACATTCTTGAGGATGATCACACAGCATGAGGCATGAAGGCACCTCATGCACCAGGCTGCTCTCCAATTTAGGATCCTTTTACCTGGACTGATGAGCCTCACAGCCGTGCTGAAAGTGTTCCAGGTTTTGCACAGTTAGGAGGAACTCCAGAGGAGGATGACTTCTCTGCTCTACAGTCTCTCCTTGGGTCTCCTTGTGCTCCAGATCTTTGGTAAGATGAAGCTGTTCAATACCTGGATGAGACAGTATGAGGGGAATGGCCTGTATCATGATGATAAATATTAATGTTCTGAAGGCATAATGTCACAAACAGTCGTGTTGATTTCAACATGCTATTTTTATCAGATGTGTTTATGCAAATGTTGGATTCAAAGCTTAGACGTGGCTAGTTTGCCTAGCTTCAGATCTGGGCTGTTGGAAAACACTGGAGGCGTTCTGTGATAAATCAGGAAAAACAGGTTGCAGTTGACAAATCTGCCTCCTGATGCTTTGGAACTGCGTGAACCCTTCTTATTTGTACAAGTTAAGCTGAAAAACACTGCAGGTCAAGAGGTCTTTGCTTCCCCCTGCTCTATTACCACACTACAAAACATCACTACACACCTATTGATGACTCATCAACTGTCTGCTGTTTGGAAACCTAATCAAGTCAAATTTTCCAAAACAAAAATCTTTGTGGTGATACATGAGAGTGTAACACCTGAGAATTAAATCTGTTTTCAATCCATGGAGCCATGGTTTAGCATTATTACAGTAATGCAACACAAGAAGATTCCACAGCAAGGCCCAAAGCCTTATGCAGGATCACAAACCTCCCTCACTGTAGTCGCTCAGTACACTCATCAGCTCTGATGGTAAACCTATGAATCACTCCCAGCTCACTTTACTGTCCGGTATAAAGTAATAAATTCTAAAGCTGCACAACACTTAATAGAAAATTTAAGTTAATCCGCCTCTGAAAGCACAAACTTCAGTTTTAATGGGATTTTATATGACAGCTCAACCTGAAATAGTTTGTAACTGTAAAGGAATTATGCAGGTTTTTGACAACAAACATCTGGAATATGTGGCATACACCTTGATCCAAAAGTTAATGAAGGTGGAATGTAGAAGGTAACCCGCTGTCCCTGTTTTCTTCCTGGACAGTTTTGTATTTGGCCTCATCACTCTCCGTTTAATTGAACTACCCCATCTGTACCTGTTAAAAAGACGAGCATGATACCTTGTTTGAGCTGGTTTGCAGTGTTAGCTTTATGCTATATATCGCATTAATTATGTCAGAAAATAAAAATCTCTACTTTGGTTTGCTGGATTCCTGATAGGACTTCTGTTAGAACTGCAAGCCTGGACTTTTACATCCTTTTATTTTAACAAGATCACTTCTAATCTATAGTTCAATTATGGATTAAAGCTCTAATAATGATCCTGTCAAGCAGATTTACCCAAGGTTACCCCATATGGAGCACTGGAAGGCCAATTTATTTTATTTAACAAGGCTTTGGCCGTGGTGAAAATACTTTTCTATTAGGAGGAAAGGTATGATCACCACTTTGCAAAGCAAAATGCCAAATGCTTATCGTGATCATCCTGACATGCTGAATAGCAATGTGCATAAGTTCCATATGGGTCTGAACAATATCTCTTTTCAAACCTTCCAGCGTGAAGCACCCAGTTCCTGCACCAGGTAACTAAATAAAAGAAAACACCCAAGTTATGTAGATAATCTTTGGTATCGTAGCAAAGTAACCCTGCTGTCCCTGCCTCCCACTGCTACCACACATTGTGATGAAACTGCAGCATTCATTTGATTTCTATTTGAATTTTCCATTTCTACAAAGTGATCCGGTCTGTACATGACTGCAGGAACTGAAAATAGGTCCTCAGACAACACATTCTTTGTCAATACCATTTTATGTTATTATAATGTTAAAAAAAATCTATGTATTTATTTTTTTTAAACTTAATGTCTATCTGCCCCGGGAGTTAACATGAACTGTCAGTAGTCAAAGCTGCTCCTTAGAAAATAACACAGATAGGTTGGTTTTGGTAAAAATGTCTAAGAATAATATTACTGATAAACACAATATCCCAGATAATAAAATTAGACATGACTATCAAAGTGAAAACAACTCAAATATTTCTATGTGTTTAGATGGGTATATACTATGAAAAAATATATAATTTCATCCCTCAGAGAGCAAAAAATATATATGTAAAAAAAAACTGCTATTACTATATGGTGGGCGTGGGATCTGGGCTAGCATTCCAACATGAAAACAGAACTCTCCCACAGAGCAAATAAGAACTGGAATGTGTGGAAAATTTAAAGGAGTCAAGTCACGTACCATGACTTCTATCCAGTAGCTCTCTCTGGTTGTATACAAAGACTTTCTAATTTAATTATAGTCCCCTGTTGGCTTATTATTTTCACGTTCTGTGTTTTGGAATGTTGCTCATGTGTGCAATAAGTAAACTAATAGGTTGTGGCAAAATTATTTTCAGGCTAAGACAGAACCAAGTGAACTCTAAATGGACAAATACTTATATATTGCTTTATTTTAACATGAATATGTTTTGGTTGTTTTTTTTAAGGCATATTTCAGTATGTTGCCCATTTAGCTTTTTCATTAATGCATCATCATCATCATCATCATCATCATCAACATCAACATCATCAACAGCTCATAGAACGGATGATCCAATAAATCTGTTTATGCCGATTGGTGTTGAGTGGAAAATCCCATAGACACAAATAGTGAAACTGTTCAACTTTTCTACTGTACGTATCACTGGTTACACACAAAGTATGATTGGTCGCCTATTTGTTAAGGTTAGGCTCCATCCTCACCTTTCATCTAAAGACATTCAGCCCAGCAAAAAGATTAATTACACAAACCACCAGGATGGGATATATGTCTCTTATCAGTGGAGAGTGTAAGACTTGTTGGCAAAACATGGATTTAACTGCATATTTATATTTCTTTAAATTCAAATCATATCCAATCTGTTCTGAAAGCAACATATACCTTAGGTTTATATGCTGTTTTAAAAGATCAAATAATGTCTAAGACCTGCAGGTAGAAGAAGGCACAGCAAAGGTAAATCTCTTATGATAACTTAAAGAAGCAGTCAGGAGTGGTTCAGTCATTCTAAATAATCTTTTGTGGACCCCCCCCCATCTGGATTGCGGAAAACAATTTAACAGTTGTGTTTGCCTCAGGGTCTGTGCCAACGGCCTCCAGCAACGCACCAAACTTTAGGTTGTATGAAAGTGCATACTGACATGATAGGAGTTTAAATTTGTTTTTATTTCACACTTGAGCACATCTACTTTAGGCATTTAGTGTTGTGATAAAGATACAGGAAGCTAGTATAAAAAGACATTGCCAGATAAGCAAGATCGCTTATGTAGGTATTTTTTGGTCTTTCAGAAATAAAACTGATGAACAGTTATAGCTGAGTGGTAATCCCACAAAGAAACACTCTGAAGGCCTCTAATATCTAAGTAAAAAAAAAAAAAAACAATAGTATCTTCTATTTTTGTTTTTATCATCTTGTTTGCCATGTGCCTTATCTGACGCAAGGACTCAGTCAGCAGCAACACGGGCTGCATGTCTACATTGTAATTACAGCTGTCAGAGAGCAAACAATGAGTTTATTTGTATTAGGTTAATGTCCACAAACATTCATTCAGCTCCTCTTTAGCAGCACGGCAGAGAAAATAAAGCACTGTGACAGGTGCAAACAAGCTTGTGCACCTCAGCTGTTAAATCCAGGTTGCAGAGTTTAACATCATAGCTATTTCTGCTTGTGTGTTCATTTTTAAAATGCAGGCACAAAGGGAAAAAAAACATCTAAGCATTGTCTGATACCTGATACCTGATACGCATGAACATTTTGGGTAGACCTTCCTCATTCTTTGTGTTGAGGGGCCACTTTGACTGTGCTGTCCAGACGCTGAGGTAACCTCAGAGTTTGCTTTGAAAGTTTATCCTGGGCGACTAGTTCAGTGACATATCTTTGCTTGTACTCAGCCTTTTGATAGACATCCTGCTTTCATTTCCTCCTTGTTTTTCAGTTTTCCCGTCAAAAACTTGTAAAGCTTGATGGTATTCTGTCTGTATTGAAAAGTTTTATTTATCATTATCAAGACATCCGATTAAAAAAAGGACATTAGAATTCAAAGCTTGAGAGACATCTCCTTAGGGCAGTTGTTTGCAATTGATTTGATTTGGTACGTATTAAGCAAAGAGGCTGAATCCAAGTGCACACCACACTTCTCAGATGTATTGTTTACATTATATTTCATACATCTAATTTCTGTTGTGCTGTTTTTTTTAGTTTTCAAGTAGAATTGAAATAATACCCATCTAACTCTGTTGTTGAAAAAGGACAATATAAAAGTTTTATTTCTGTTTCTTCCATATTATTTATTTTTCTCCCATTTCAGGTAGATTGGATTCTTAGTTCTTTCTCCTGTTTTATGCACGTTAAGTGTTAATTATGTCTGATGTATTCTTATTTGTTTACTTCTGTTGATTTTCCTTCCTCCCATAGCTCCCATTCCCTTCATTGGTTCCAGCTGTTTGTCCCTCTTCTCACACCTGCTCATTTATGCCTTTTTCTTCTTCTGCCTTTGTATTTAAGCTCTCTGGTTACCAGTAATCCCTGCTGGTTTTTTTTCTGTGGATTTCCTTATTCTCTATTTTTCTGGCTCCGATTCTATCTTCTAGTTAGCTGTTATCTGTCATTGTCTGTTTATTTCTATTTTTTTTTTTTTTTTGGCCTGCTCCTTAAGTTATTACTTTGTAAGTGCTCTTTTATAATCATACCCCTGCTAGGCCCTTGTATTTGAGTTCTCTCTTAATCATATTTTAAAAACTCTGTGTAGATAAAGAAAATGTATTATATTAATACATACAATGGGCAATTAAATATAATATACAATAGAACTTTGCATGTTAACAATGTAATGTATTTGGTACCTTGGCCAGGCTTTTGCTGATCTTTCTGATGACAATTGATCTAGATTTTACTGAACAAAATTGTGGATTTTAGGGAGGGTGACAATGCTTATAGAAAAAGGAAATCAAAGTGGGGAAAATGTTGTTGTCATCACAATATCTAACAAAAATATTGCATATCTTCTGTTATTGTTCACCCCTAGTAGATAACTATTAAACTATAATAACATGCATAGGTAAACATTGGTTTGTATCTAAATGGCCTCACAAATAAAGACATTTTTTAAACAAAACAAAGATAAAACGGTTTAATTGTCGGTATTATAGACATTTTTAGCACTCTAACAGCTGCCTGCAGGTAGGATCTACAATCGCAGTACATTGTGGCTTGTCAGTAATGAAGATTTTTTTTCTCTGTGTCAATATGCATAATCAGACTGACATTAATGTTTATACAAAAAACAATATTTTTATTGCGCCTCTTTATAAATTATATAAATACGAGCAAAAAGGCCACTTTGGTCCAAAAAAGGGGTAATCTTAGTTTAACAGGAAGAATACACCTGGAATGCAAAGGATGGTCTGCACTGATGAGCTCTCCTGATTGTTTTGTATATCAGGAAAGGACAAGGTCAGAGCAACTATGTGTGTTTTGCCAACAGTGAAGCAGCCTTAAACAACTCTTGTATGGGGGTGCTTCTTTCAAAAGGAGTTGGTTTCCCTCCACTGTTACCTCACAACTAGTCTATGAATGAAGGGAGGAATCAACCAGTCCCTCAAGTGATTATCTTTCACCAAATTTTCTAAATGTGGTGATAACTCAATCTGTGGTAAATAAATAAAACTGATGATGACATGTTCAAAGATCAAAAGTCAGTTATTTGAATTAAAAGCCAAGTATCTCGTTGATCTACTGTACATAAGAGAATAAAGAAGAAGGATGTTGATCATTTTTAGCACCATAATCAGGAAGATACTTTTTTCTTTCTCCTGTCCAGCTGTTGGTTTATTTGCATCATTTTGAACATAAAATCTTAAAAAGCTCATTCATACCATATATTTTACTGGAGGATTTCTTTTTCAGAACTTTATTGCTCTCACGTTGGAGAAATTCACTTCTGCATTATCCCATCCCCTTGTGCTGTACCCGAGGAGCAGTCTGGGATTAAGGATCTTGCTCAGGGATCCAGAGTGGCAGTCTGTAGGCTCGTAGCCTGTTTCTCACTATGTTGTTTTATCATAACCTTAAATATTTATTAAATTAAGGGTTGCATGGTGGCACCATTTGTAGCTGTTGAAGGTTCCAGGATCAATTCCTGGCCCGGGCTCTTTCTGCATGTAGTTTGCTTGTTATCCATGTGCATGCCTGGGTTCTCTCCGGGTTCTTAGGCCCCCTTCCACAGTCCAAAAATATGACTTTTAGGTTAATTGGCTCCTTTGGAGTGAGTGTGTGTGGCTGTATGTCTTTGTGTGTCTCTGTGTTGCCGTGCAACAGACTGGCAACCTGTCCAAGATGAACCCCGCCTCTCGCCTGTACGCTGACCAGCCCCACTGCAACCCTGACAGATAGACCAATATTTATAATTCAACTGAGATTATATGGGACAGACTAGCAGTTGTAGTGCATAATAGAAAATGGAAAATTAAACAAAGCTTGACAAAAGAAATATTAAGAGGTAAGGATGATGTATAAATCAGCTGCAGGCTTGGGATGCATGGACTTGACTTGGAAGCTGTCTCTATGATTGGATTGAAATTCTGCTTTTTATGAGAAAGTTTCCCGCCTTTAAAAAAGGCAAAAGTTAGGATTATTTTTTATTGATGATGTGTGAGTCTGTTAAACCCCTAAAAATACCTGCCTGTTGTCAGAACTAATGTTTTCCCAAGTAGTTTTACTAATTAGAATGGTTCCTCTGTCAGAATCAAATGTCATTTTCATTATGTACATGGCAAAGATTTGGGAATGCAGTGAGAGCAGTGTCCTTGATCTAAAAACATGGTGTAATATTTTGATAAGGCTGAAGCCATGAAGGTCTCCTCATTTGCAAACGTGTGTGATGTAATGATGTGATGACGTGGCATAATGGAGTTCCATAAAATGATTCGGGGACGTTTTCAATTAGATGTGAGCACGGTTGGTAAGCAGCTGCCAAATGTAACTCAAAGCAACATCTCTGATCTGAGTAAGATTAAAATTTCTATCAAAGTTTGTTGTCACAGTTATGTAATACATATACAATATAAGGTGTTATTTAAAGAGTGCCTCAGATGATCTCTTCTCAGGAAAGAGTCCGGGGGATAAACACAAATCTTTTCTTAACACAAGGCAAGGTTATTTGTAAAGCACAGTTCAGTACGAAGACAATTCAAAGGGCTTTACATTAATAAAACCATAAGGTAAAAGGAAACTAAAAGTAGAACAAAAGCAAGCGGAATTAGAAGCATACATGTTTTTTGATTAGGATCTAAATATATAAATTAAAATGAGCTAAATAGGGTAAACCAAGTGATAAACAAGTGATGAATCTGAAACCAGCAGCAGCATTAAATACTTGGCTACAGGACATTTACTGTAAGTCTGCCCTCTCTATTGTCAGGAGACTGTGATGAAAAGCCACAAGCACCACAAAATTATCATCAAGGCCTTTGTTTGTTTTTTGCTTTTTTGTACCTTGAGGATGAAATTTTTTCCTTTTTTGTTAATTATTTAGCTAAACTCAGGCAGTTTGAAAAACTGTCTTTTAACGGTAGGTTTAAAATGTCTGCTGTGTTCCTTGTTGCAGGTTGTTCAGTAATGTCTTCCCAAACGCATTTAGTGGTTTCTAAAACACCTTGATTTATTCTGAGAATAAATTCTCCATAGATGGACTCAAAGAACCTAAAGCATGTGATGACTTTGTTTACACTGAATTCTTGTTTAGTACTCTAAGGGTAAAGGAAACTGAATCTGAATGATTGCAAAAGTTTCAAGATTTAAAAAAATATGTAAATATAAATGTTTTTCCTTCCACTTCATAATCATTTGCTTTTTCTTATCTGTCTCAAAAGATGACTTTGTGAGTTTTAGCACTTTTACCTGAACAAAATCCAAAAGAGCTTGCTGCAATGGGTTACCTTTAAGAACTTATTATTTTATCAATCTTTGTGTTTCAGTGACGGGGATACAGGGAGAGTCTAAGGACGATCCATCCAAGCTTACCTTACAGTCTTTGGAGGAGAAGGAAACAGTCTTGCCCTGCCTCTATGAACAAAACAGAGTCAGTATAGTTCAGGTTAGCTGGTACAAGATAAAGTCTGATGGGACCAAGGAGCAAATTATCACTGCAAGCCCCACCGACGGCCAGATGGGTAGGTTATTTTACCTACATCTTTTTCACCTTTTTTGTTGACATACAGTTTCAAAAATTAGTTTTTAAATATTTATCAATTTTTCCACAATATTTCTATAGCTTTCCATATTCTTGCTATCTTACTTTCATGTATACTTTTAACATTTTTGTATAAACAAGTCGGAAAATAAAACATTCTTGCTTCATTTGTCAAAACTTGGTTTGATCTAAATAAAAAAATAATACTGACAGAGATACATTAAAGCAGTGCTGAAGTTATTTTGTCACAAATCACTTTTTGTATATATAAAAAGGATAATTATTTAAAATAAGCACAAAAAAACATACACACAAAGACATCAACAACAACAAACAATCCAATTTTTAATTCGTTAAAAAAGCAAGAATCTTTGTAGGAAACAGAAATGTGAATTCTAGACTGAGAACTTAATAAGGGTTTTTTATCAAATGTTTTCAGTTCGTATAATTCCTTTGGTCTGGATTAAACAAAACTAAAGAAAGTTTCAGCAGTAAAAACAAGAATATATGTAGTTAAATTTGATGAATTAATTTAAAAAAGATTGATGTGATTCCAAAATTTTTACATGAAAAAAGTGTGCATTTTAAAAGTTAAATACTTTGAGAGGTTTTAATTGGTTGGTTAAAAAGCTGCCCTGAGCCTTGTTTGTAATCGGCCTGACTTTTCATCTGCAGTCAGACGCCCCTACATCATCTCTTAGCTCTGTTACCCTAGAGACAGTGAAAACCACATCCTCTAAAGGGATGACTTTCAGATGAAACTAAACATAAACTCTTTTTATTCTAAGTGAAGCAGAGGGATGGTTACAGAGACCAGTGCTGAGGCTCATGCCAGAATGAACAAAGAGAACTGAATCAGCACATTTTTATAAAAGCTGGGTGTTCACCTCCTCACATGATGTCAGTAGAGCTATGTGTTACTACATAATAAGGGGTACTAAACCCTATGTGTTTCTGTAGCCTTCTAATGTGGTGAACAGGTTATGAATACATTAATAACTGGAACTGGAAGTAAAAATTTATTAATTATATTAATGTCATTCAAATCAATGATAAAACCAAGTAATTATTGTTAGTCAAATGATTATAACTGACAATTTGCTTATTTACCAGGTGTTATTAACAGCTTACCTTTGTGGCTGGACACTTTAGACCGTTTGTTAAAATCCAAGTTGTCTCCACCATCAGTAAATGTAATTTACTTGGTTAAAAAAATTAATCAGAGATATTAATTATTAACCACAAGGAAAATATTTGTCAAGTTGTTAACTCAAAGCACTTAATCCAGTTCTTATAGACAATTGGTCACTGCTGTATATATATATTCACTAAGAACCACAACTGAAAAACAACAAGGGGTGCTTTGTTGTTGAACCAATTAAATTTCACCTAACCCAAAACTGAGCAATCACCAATAAATTAATTTAATGTGACAGTATTGAGATTTTATGTAAACGAGCAGTAATCTGTAAGATGCAATTCTTCTCTTGCCATGGCAACCGATAGCCTAGTGGCGAAAACGACTAATAACAGCTGGCAACGCTAGTCAACAGGCCAGAAACACATTGTCGTGGGAAAAAAAGTATTCAACTATTCACCCCAGTTAAATAAACTGAGATCAATAGATTTCACTCAGTCTGCACTTTATTTTATCTTTGCAAAGACAGAACAGTTCATCATACGGCCTTGTTGCTTTGTAATCAACCCTGTTCTGATCTGGGAGCATTCGTTCCCCCTTACTAACACAAATGGAAAGCAGTCAGAGTCAAAACAAATTACTGACACTCTGGTAAAACAGTAGCATGTTATAAATTAACCTTGAGAAAGAATGTGGCTTGTTATGGGAAAAACTATGTCCTGTCTACAAACACCCCTCACTCAGGCATTGTGTGGCATTGCATGTGAAGTAAATAGTATAAATCAATATATGAAATAAGAGAAATCTAAATTTTCCGACCACAGTAGCTATAGGCTAAGGGGAGCATGATATAACCACAGGTCTGGAACTACAAGATGCTATATCATGGCGCGCTTCTTGTTGCGTCACACCTCAAACTGCCTCAAAGCCAACGCTGATTGGACGTTCGTTTGGTGAACGGCTCCAAATTTTCTTTAACGGAGAGTCTCCAGACTGATTAGCGAGTGAAATCTTGAAAGCTCGCGAGATCAGGATGGTCTCACGAGGCTAATACACAGATGCATTCGAGAGGCAGTGTGTATGGTAGGATAACCATATTTCTGAAATCAAATCTGGAGATATTTCCAGCTCGTAGATAAAAAGAAATACATCTCATCAAGATGAAATTAGGAAATTGGGACATTTACGGTTCCATTTATTTTTAAGGATTTATTAATATTAAAAACTAAATTCAAGTTTAAAAGCCATGTGTCTCTTCAGACTGTTAGTATTTCCTAAGATTAAGAAAATTAATAAATCGATAGCGTTATTAATAGAAAACTAGGACTGTGTCTCTGGGTTGGGAAAGGGCTTTTCCAATTCTGTGGGGCATAAAGAGCTTTGCCGCTCCATAAGGGGAGAGTGACAAGAGGAAAAGAAAAGCCTATGCCTGTGACTGTCTGTGGAGACAGAGTACCCCCACCTCTTCAAAAAACTGCAACAAATACTCCGTCTGTTCACATCTACATACCTATGAGAATTAGAAAACAAGTAGTGGTCAAGCCTGCAGATAAAGGATGATATATGTTTTTTACTGTCAACTGACCTCATCAGGGCCCCGTGCATATCAAAGAAGCAGACTAACTTCTCCTACTAATGAACTCTATGCACAGCTCCACTACTTCTTTAACTTCAGCAGCTCCTTTGTTTCCTGTCTTTCATTATTGGACCAGCTACTGGTCATTACTGGACTATTACTGACTGGCTACTGTGGGTACTATTTAATGAAGATGCCAGTTGGTGACCTGTGAGGTGTCTGTTTCTCAAACTAGAGACTCTTATGTTCTTATCTTCTTGCTCAGTTGTGCAACGTGGCCTCCCACTTCTTTTTCTACTCTGGTTACAGACTGTTTGTGCTGTCCTCTGAAGGGAGTAGTTGAAGGACATCTTCAATTTCTTAGCAATTTCTCGCATGAAATAGCCTTCATTTCTAAGAACAAGAACAGACTGCTGAGTTTCAGATGAAAGTTCTCTTTTTCTGGCCGTTTTGAGCGTTTAATTTACCCCACAAATGTGATGCTCTAGAAACTCAATCTGCTCAAAGAAAGGTGAGTTTTGTAGCTTCTGTAACGAGCTAAACTGTTTTCAGATGTGTGAACATGATTGTTCAAGGGTTTTCTAATCATCAATTAGCCTTTTGAGTTAATGAGCAAACACATTGTACCATTAGAACACTGGAAAGATAGTTGCTGGAAATGGGTCTATATATGTAGATATAGCACCAAAAACCAGACATTTGCAGCTAGAATAGACATTTACCACATTAGCAATGTATAGAGTGTATTTCTTTAAAGTGAAGACTAGTTTGAAGTTATCTTTATTGAAACATACAGTGCTTTTCCTTCAAAAATAAGTACATTTCAATGTGACCCCAAACTTTTGAATGGTAGTGTAGGTATTTATCATTAGTAGAAAAAAACAAAGAAAACCTTTTATTTTTACCCAGCCACAAACAAAGTTAAATAATGAATCAAACTCTTACCAAATCTTTTGGGACATTTGATAGAGGATAAAATAAAACACTAATAAAAAATAATATTGTAATATTGAGCTGAAAAAAACTATTGATAATAAGTGTAAAAGTAGGCATCGCTATTACTGTATATTTAAAGACCTAAGTATTTTAAATTTTAGGAGTATATGAATAATATAGATTACCTAACAACAGCTGTATGGCAGAATTTGTATTATGGGTAACATGAAATAAATTTTAGTGGCAGGAAATGAAAAGTATGCACAGACCAGCTAGTAATCTTAAACCAACATTGACTAGGAAATGCTAAAATGTTTTTTTTTTTTTTGGGATCACCTCAATAATCTGTTAACTGCTTTTTTCTTATTGCTCCCTCTCTGTGCGCAGCTTTCGGGACATGGGATGGCAGTGTGCGCTTCAAAAGCAGTCAGCCCACAGTGGACTGGAGTCTGGTCATCATAAGCACCAAGGTCTCAGATGAAGGCAACTATATGTGTCACATCAGTACCTTCCCAACAGGGAATTTTGAGAAAGAGATGTCTCTCACTGTCTGGAGTAAGTCAATCCCTCATGAAAAGCAACAAATTCGACCTAATTAGTAAAACGATTTTATTTCTCTTTAGATACGTAACTGTTTTTCTAAGCCTTCAAAGTAGAATTACTATTTTAGAAATATAAAAATCAAAGTCACACCCCTCCGATATATTTCAACATAGTTAAAGTTTTCAAGAATAATCCCACTAATAGCCATATCATATTACTTGCTTCAATACAATTAGGAAGATACGCTTCCTTATGTGAAAAACGCATCCTAAATATCAACTAAATCCACATCTAATACCGCTGCTAACTTCAGTCATTTAATCACTAGAATAGTCAGGCTACCACAGAATAATTTGGAAACCCAATAAGGATGTTGGTCCACCTTCACAGGAAACAACAGCCTTCAATTTAGTTCAGCTTCATCAAAACAAATCCAGTATACCTATATAATATCACTTCACAACAAACATCTCAAGGTATTTTGCAAAAAAAGCAAAATGCATGTGATCACAGTATTCTTTGTAGAATACCTCTAATTCAGCTACAGTGAGGGTTTTCTGAGTCTTAAAGCAAAAGGACCAAAGTGTTAGCTTAATTCGACATATATTAAGAGTTTTTTTTAGGTCAATATACAGCAGTTGTTGGGTAAATGCATAGCACCCAGTACTGTACAGGAGTGATCTGGTGCTTTGACATGTCAATCATCTAGCATCTTTGGGGGGGGCAATCAAATTTCAGGGGGCCCAGTGCCCACCCTCTGCCCCTCTGCCCCTGCCAAAAGTGCCTCTTTATGACAGTCTAAGCTCCTCTTAAACACGACTGACTAAGTTAAAGTTGTTGTTAGGCAACCAAGCCAATCTGAGCTTTACTTGACCAGAGTCAGACATAGTTTTGGTTCTCTGATTTGGCATTTAATCCAGAGGGGGGAATGCAGAGTTGTAACTCCATGACTTCTCAGTCTGCTGATCCATCATGGTCTGCTAAAAGGCTGATATTCATGTTGGAAGACTGTTTAATTTTTCAACAGCTCAGTGTTGTCACTTGCTTTCATGGGCGTTAAACCTGGAAGTAATGGGTCTGGCACCGCTGGTAGCTAAAAGTTGCACAGTGTCTCTTTATCCAAGTGTTATGTGTTTTTTTTTTTATGAGAGGCAGATCAATTGTAAAATTCCCTATTGAACCTATATGAGCCTTCCTCCTTCTGCTGAACTAATATAACAAACCCTCCTTCCAGCTACTCCAATCACTGACCTGGTTCTAGAGGTATTAAAAGAGGGTGAGTCCTACAAGAAGGTGGCCTCCTGTCACTCCATCGCTCGCCCACCGCCTGGTCTCTCTTGGGACACGGAGCTTAATGGTCGGTCTGAAAACCGCACCTCCGAAAGCGGCAAAATCTCCATAAACTACCTCCTGCACCCTGTGAGGGGTATGAATGGAAAGAAGCTGGACTGCTTGGTGTGGCATCCATCTTTTTCTGAGCCTCGCAGGTTGAAAAGCGTTCTGGTGGTGCATTGTAAGTATTCAGTAAATGATTTAGATTCATAACAAATATTTTTCAACTAAATGTATTGCAATAGCACTGTTATAATCTTTATAAACAAGATTAGTATGTTAGTATAGGTCTGAAGGTGAGCATCTTTATTCTCAACTTTCTGACCTGATTAATACTTTAAAATGACTCCTCTTCCTTATAGTTCCTCCGCACGCTGAAGTGTCTGGCTACAATGAAGACTGGCAAGTTGGCATGGAGAATGCTGCCCTGAGGTGCATACATGGAGGAAACCCTGCACCAACCATCACTTGGACCAGGTACAATAATACGTACCTAAAGCCCCAGCTGTCTGGGAACTATATGACTAACTGTCTGTTGTGTCTGGTCATTGGTGCTTTCATTAATACTTGCAGAGCAACTGTGCAAATTATTTTTAGACTATGATTTTATGGATTTAAATGGATGTCTGGTGAAGTTGCAATTAGGTGGGCTCCAAGATAGGGGTAACATTTATCTGTTTATTTTAAGAGTAAAATACCCATTAAATGCAGGTATGTTCTTAATCTGCCAATGTGCTTATTTTCCTGTGTATTTCACTTTTCCTCAGGCTTTCCTCTGTCTTACTATGATGTATATTTTTGGGATTGTTGTGCTTTTTCATAGTTGGGGGAAGCCTTTCCCTGTTGGACAGATTTCCTTATCTGCAGGAGAGGTCATATTTGACTTAACGACTATTTTACTTAGGTCTTGGGCACAATTATGGCCTAATCTTATATTTGTAAACTCAGCCACTTTGCCTGAAAGTTGGCATGCATTTTTTTTACTGTAATTTGATATCTAGAATCCCCATCGATTCAAGATGTAACTATAACCTCCCCAAATCGTATCTTTGTCAGATCATTCCTGATGTGTTAAAACAGGGCCTTACTAACACTTCTTATACTGCTTTACATTTCAAACACACATTTCTGTGTATTTTCTTAGAATAGAATGTGTTAAATCAACACAGAGTGGCGCGTGTTTGTGTAGTTAAACCAACCCCACCCACCCACAAAAAACAAAAAAAAACAAAGCTTTAGGTTCTGGTAAAGGGATCCACAGCTAGTTTGACATCCATCCACCTACTCTCACTTATCCGTCAGGGTCACGGCGGGGCTGATGCCTATCACCAGCAGTCTATGGGTTAAAGGCGGAGTACATGCCAGACAGGTTGCAGGGCAACACAGAGACCCACACATACCTAAGGACAATTTATTGACGGAAATTAGCCAAACAGTCACGTTTTTTGACTGTAGGAGAAGGCCAGAGTGCCCAGAGCAAACCCACACATGTACTGTAACATGCAAACTTGTCGCAGAAATACCCTGAAATGGGAGTCTAACCCACGGCAACCGTGACCAAACTGTGGCACTGAGCAGCCCCAGTAGTGGAGAATTTTGGACTAAATGTGTTGTAGTTTTCCTTTGTGTGGTATTTAAAAACTCAGGTTTAGTTCAATAATTGTTTTTACTTTGTAATATCTTTCACCCATGTTTTGTCTTCCTCATTTTCAGTACCTCTTGTAATTTCTACAATGTCATTGATTTTAATGAGGTCCAGCTTAAAATTAAAAGGTGTAACATTACTCGTCGCTATTTTAGCTAAAGGGAGTTAGAGCTTTAGGATCTAGCCCAGGATGCCTTACAGTGCAGGGCTGCTCAGTAGCACAGTGGGTAGCACTGCTGTCTTGCAGCAAAAAGGTTCCGGGTGGGATTCCCGGCCGGGGGTCTTTCTGGAGTTTGCACGTTCTCCCTGTGCATGCATGGGTTCTCTCCGGCTTCCTCCCACAGTCCAAAACCATGACTGTTAGGTTAATTGGCTTCTCTAAATTCTCCTTAGGTGTGAGGTGTGTTGCATAAATGGTTGTTTGTCTCTGTGTTGCCCTGCGATGAACTGGCGATCTGTCCAGGGTGTACCCTGCCTCTCACCTGTAGACAGCTGGACATAGGCACCAGCAACCTTTGTGACCCCGCTTGGGATAAGCATGACGGAAAATGGAGGGATGGAATGGATGGCATTACAGTGTAAACAATATGGCAATGTTTGCGTGAGACAATATGTTATTTACTTTCATTTAAACTTAAAAGCTTTTTTTTGTATCTTATTCAAATAAAAAAAACAAAAATTCTTAAAGAAAAACTATTTTTACAACATTTTAGGAGCTTTGCACATCCTGTCAAAAAAATGTTGCCCAGTCTTTGCAAAAGGGCTACCCAAAATGAGATGGAGAAAATCTATGATTTGTGGGCAAAGCCTATGGCTTTTGAACCTTTTTGGGTCAAAAGGTTTTATTTCAGGAATGCTCCACCCATCTTCTCCAAAATCCACAATAATTCATCATTGGCAAAGCATGCCTATGGCATGATATTGCCACCAAAATGTTGCCTCTCTGGAGAGCAGGTTTAATGTTTTTACTCTGGTCTCCCTCCTGACCAGAGGATTCTTCTTCACCCGGTTTGCCTTGTCCCCTTTGTTTCACCCTTGACTTGCCTCGTAGCTTCCTTTCTTTGCAGGAAACCATGCTACAAACCCTGATATGAAAAATGCATGACCTATTAGATATTTCCACATGCGCCTTGGATCTATTCTGCATCTCTATTACAAAAGAAGGGTCTTCTGGTAGCTTCACCAAATAATGTTCTCTTTTCCTGGCCTTTGTTTTTTGCGCATTGTTATGTCTTGGTCACAGAGGTGTAAAAACTATTTATTCAAGTAGAAGTATAAATCCTACTGTTTGCTGGTGAAGAGTCAACCAGGTCATAGTTATTTCAAAAAGTAAAATTACAATTTGCATGTTTTCTAAGCCAAAGTTTTGGGGCTACTATATAAAGCTTTGAACTCAATGCTATTTGTGACATTTTGAATTGATAAAAACATCCTAAATGGCAAGCGAATAGTCCATTCGACTGTTTAAAACTCTTTTGTAGAAGTTAGAGTATCAACTTAAGCTTTTTACTCTAGCAATAGTGTGAAATTGCCATTTTTAAAACTACTTAAAGTATAAAATTAAAAGCAATGCAGGAAAAATGTTAAGGACTGACACTTTACTGCGCTACCATATTAAAGGAATATTTTTTCTACAATTCTACATGAGAACGTCTCTATACCTAATTTTCTTAGTTTTATAACTAATGGCTAGGCCTGTTGCAGGCTGGCTCAGGGTGTGTGCTTTGTGGATGAATAACCCGTGACCCTGGAGGAAATGCGCCTTTTTAACACAGAACCAGACTCCTGGATGTCAAGGGGGCTTCCCCAGCAGCGTGTCAAAATTAACTTAATCATCTTGAAAAACGATTTATTTTGCTATGTGGTGAACAACAAGTTGGGGCAGCACCGAGTACAAACACAAAGAAAACAAATTATTTTGATGATTTTTATTTTGTAAATACCAACAGGCCACAACAAAAATTAGCTTAAATAAAACAAAACTAACAAGTCTATTTTTAAATTTAGGGGGTAGAAAGTGGAGATAATTGCAAAAAAAATAATGTAAGGAGTAGAAGTAAAAAGTTGTCTAAAAAATAAATGACTCCAGTGAAATATAGTTAGCCAACATTTCTACTTAAGTAATGTTTTTACTTGATATCTCTGCTTGGTAAGTATAGATTTCTGTCCCTTTTTTATTTTCATTTTGGCATCAAAGATACAACAAAAAAATTAGATATATTTAAAGCTTAGAGTCGTGTTTTAGAACGATATTGTTAATTCCTTAACAGCAGTTTTCATGTCTCCATTCATGTTGGATTTAGGTTTATACTTTGACTAGGCCATTCATAGAAATCTATATACTTTGATTGGATTCATTCCTTTATATTCTTACTGTTTCGGTTTGCTTTCCCTCTAAAAGTTGAACCCTTGCCTTATTTTCTAGTGTTTTCCAGCCTCCACTATTTTTTCCCCCAGTACTGCCTTTATATAACCTTTTCCATCAGATTTCTGTTCAGCATAATGATGCTGCCACAGTGTTTCCCCATATGAAAATATTAAGTTCAGTTGGATGCTGGTAGAGATTCTCAGTCATCCAGGTCATAGTCATTCCAAAAAGTTAAAGTTAAAAAACAAACCGCTGGACAATTTTGAAGACACTCCGTTTCCCATCCAGGAAGCTTTGTCAATTCAAAATGTCTGGATTTCTGGATTAGCTTTGAGTTCCAGGCTTTTATAGAGTAGCCCAAAGCTTTGTAATGGCTTAGAAAACATGCACATTGAAGAAAAACCAGCTCCACCCCTTAGTAATGGGATCGTTGAGGTGGTTATTGGCCTTTAATACCCAATACTGTCCCATTCCTCTGAAAAGGCGGTCTTTAAGCGTCATTGTTGGCCTGACTGACCTGGCCAGATATTTTGTTCCCCTGCATTGCGATGGGGGTTGAAATGATTTTGGGAAGGAATCAACTGTATCGCTGCATTGTAGGTTTTTGAGAGCTGAGACCTGAGTCCACCCCCTCTGTTTAAGGGTGCTTTTTCTCTTTTAACATTAATGGCTTCCTTCACACCCCTTTCAAACCCCTTGTCTTCTTTATCTAAAATGTGGAACATTCTGGTCCTCTAACAAATGTCAAAGATGGTTCAGTTGGATGCATAGTTATTTTCTTACTATATGTAGCCAAAATGGACCAACTGGCCAGTGGAAAGCATCAACAGATCCAAACTTGGGACTTTGTTTCACAGTCTAACCTGGTTTTGAATATCTTATCAGCTCTGTCTGTCGTGTTCCTTGATCGGTATGATGCTCTCTGTCCTTTAATGTTTTCATGTGAACCGCAGAGGCCTTCATAGGGCAGCTGGCACATAATTATTTGGAATATGTAACTATATGTGCTGTGAGACATCAGATTTTTTGGAAGCAATTAACTATTTAACCTTTTCTAAAAGTCTTTATTCTTTGCCTTCCACTCCACAGTAAAATGCTTTATATTCAAGCTGTGTCTGTTGCTGATAAAATGCTCTATTTAAGAGAACTGCTCACACTTAACAGTATGCTCTGCTATTTCCTCTTAAACTGTGGGATTTTAGTTTGAGAAGCATTTGAGAGGCATTATACCTTTTATATGTAGGACCTGGCTTCTTTTAAAACATCCCTTTGCTGCATTTGATATTCTCAGGGCGTGGTACTGCTACAAAAATGTGCTCTGCGAAATGAAAGAGTAATGTGTGTTATTAAATTGTGACAGCTGGGCTTACTAGACAGAAATGCATAATGAAGCGGTTTATTTGTTCTCAGAGGACATCTTGGTGTTTCTGGGAGCTGCAGCAGACGGTGATAATAATGATGATGTGCTTATTAATTGCTATTAGTCATGAAAACACCCCTTGAAAGGATTTTTTTTGAGTAATCCTTACCGTACAGATACCATTGACTAACAGACACACATAGAAGTGAATCTGCACCCAAAATTTGTGGTTACAGTCAGACTCTTCTTAATCACACCTGCAGTGCGCTGCTCACTAATGCAGCGTACGCAGCAGACAAACCTGTTGTGAGTAAATGGCAGCAGGTGAAGTAATAGCTTGTGTCACGATGTCATGTTGTAGCTTGTGCAGACGGAGGAGACAGTTTCACACGAAGGAGGGTTGAAGGGGGATGGAAAGAGAAAAGGGAAAGGGATGAGCAGAAAGGAGAGGGAGCAGAGCAGCGGGCGGAGATAACCTGTTAGTGAGGGGATAAACGAAAAATAAAGAATGCAGATTCGTCTCAGAGAGATAGTATTATTCAATTCAATTCGGTTTATTTCTATAGCACCAATTCACAACACAAGTCAACTCAAGGCACTTTACAGTTCAACCAGATCATACAGTCAAATTGATTCAAAGTTTTCTATCTAAGGAAAACCAGTTGATTGCATCGACTCATTGACTCGAATACAATCCTTCACACTAAGCATACTTGTAGTGACAGTGGAGAGGAAAAACTCCCTTTTAACAGGAAGAAACCTCCAGCAGAACCAGGCTCAGTGTGAGCCGCCATCTGCCGAGGCCGACTGGGGTTCAAGGAGACAGAAACAGAGATACAAAAAGCAGCTGTAAAAGGCGGCCCCGTCCAGGAAACAAAAAACCAAACAGATGAGCACCGAGCCGGCTCCCATGTCAGAGGATGAAGAGAGCACATCCAGCCAGTCACGGTCAGAGAAACAGGACTACACTGGAAAACAGGCCGATCTCCAACATCCATAAACAAAGGTGGAAGATGGAAGCAGCACAGCTGATATTTCTCTCCAGGATGGCGTCACAGCCAAACAGGAACAGACGAGGCAAAGCTGCTATGAGAAAAAGCAGAGAGAGCATAAGGTTAGAGATTGAACAAACATATTCTGCAGAGTAGGAGAATAGAGAGAGAATGAAGCAATGATTCTAATGTGTTAGATGGAGATGTGAAAACAGAGGGGTTCACTTTGCTGCCATTGACATAGAGTATCTCTGAAACTTGCTCCGGCATAATGGAAATGCTCAGGCTCCTGTTCGGGTTCTCCAATCTCTGGTGCTAAGGTCACAAGGGTGGTAAAAAGCTCCTAGGTGGCAAGGCCCCAGGGTTGGATGAGATTCATCCTTAGTACCTTAAGGCTCTGGATGTTGTGGGGCTGTGTTGGTTAACATGACTCTGCAACATCGTGTCGACATCAGGAGCAGTTCCCCTGAATTGGCAGACTGGGGTGGTTCTCCCCCTATTTAAAAAAGGGGACCGGAGGGTGTGTTCCAACTACAGAGGATTCACACTCTTTTAAGCCTCCCTGGTAAGGTCTATTCTGGAGGGTTCTTGAAGGGAGGTACCGTCGGATAGTTGAATCTCAGATTCATGAGGAGCAGTGTAGTTTTCGAGGATGCACTGGAGTTTGCCCAACCAAGACAAGAAATGTCCCTCTCCATGTAATCAATCTGTGATATTTTAGTTTCCCTTTATGAAATGAAAGAGAAAAAATGTCAAACCCTTCCTTAAATATTTTCATACAGCAAATTTTAATCAACTATTTTTTATGTGTTTTTTGTGGGGTGAAAATCAGGTAGTTCAACAGTTCAGATTTACTTTCTGACCCACAAACGTGTGTCACCCACCAGCTGATTGTGTGTAGAAGTGGGTGAGAATGTGATCATGTGGGTTTTGGGAAATACGGGTTGTTCATTAGTTATGATGAAATTCTAATCTGTGTAAAGCAAATGAAATGCATTCAAAACAACAACTGCTACCAGGCAACACCCTTCACACATGTTGGACTTGTGAGTCACCTGTTGTAGGAGTTTGGTAGGACAAATGCCTGTTTGGCCTCACACCCTATTTAAAAAAACAGCAAAACAGAAGCACTGTTACACCAGCTATGAATGGTGATATGCGATACAGTTGTTCAGGCTTACAGGTTGTGTTCTATTTGCACAAAGAACAATCACACATTTTATGTTCTGTCATCTTTATGTGCAGGACTTCCCTGTTTGGTGGTTGTCAAAAATACTTATCTGGCTGCAATGCTTTTTTTTTGTTTCCTCTATTTTTAACCAGATCTACTTTATGTGTTTCATCTCTGTACAACCAAATATTTTTCTTTCATTTACAGGTGCTGGTCATAAAATTAGAATATCATGAAAAAGTAGATTGATTTCAGTAATTCCATTTAAAAAGTGAAACTTGTATATTATATTCATACATTACATACAAAGTCATATATTTCAGATGTTTATTTTGTTTAATTTTGATGATTACAAATGACAACAAATGAAAATCTCAAATTCATCATATCAGAAAATTAGAATATTGTGAAAAGGTTCAAAATTGATGGCCCCTGGTGCCACACTCTAATCAGCTAATTAACTCAAACCACCTGCAAAAGCCTTTAAATGGTCTTTCAGTCTAGTTCTATTGGCTACACAATCATGGGGAAGACTGCTGACTTGACAGTTGTCCAAAAGACGACCATCGACACCTTGCACAGGGAGGGCAAGACACAAAAAGTCATCGCTAAAGAGGCTGGCTGTTCACAGAGCTCAGTGTCCAAGCACATTAATAGAGAGGGGAAGGGAAGGAAAAGATGTGGTCGAAAAAAGTGTACAAGCAAGAGAGATAACCGCACCCTGGAGAGGATTGTGAAACAAAACCCATTATAAAATGTAGGGGAGATTCACAAAGAGTGGACTGCAGCTGGAGTGAGTGCTTCAAGAACCACCACACACAGACGTATGAAAGACATGGGTTTCTGCTGTCGCATTCCTTGTGTCAAGCCACTCTTGAACCACAGACAGCGTCAGAAGCGTCTTGCCTGGGCTAAAGAGAAACAGGACTGGACTGCTGGTGAGTGGTCCAAAGTCATGTTCTCTGATGAAAGTAAATTTTGCATTTCCTTTGGAAATCAAGGTCCCAGAGTCTGGAGGAAAAGAAGAGAGGCACTTCATCCACGTTGCTTGAAGTCCAGTGTAAAGTTTCCACAGTCAGTGATGGTTTGGGGTGCCATGTCATCTGCTGGTGTTGGTCCATTGTGTTTTCTGAGGTCCAGGGTCAACGCAGCCACATACCAGGAAGTTTTAGAGCACTTCATGCTTCCTGCAGCTGACCAACTTTTTGGAGATGCAGATTTCATTTTCCAACAGGACTTGGCACCTGCACACAGTGCCAAAGCTACCAGTACCTGGTTGAAGGACCATGGTATCCCTGTTCTTAATTGGCCAGCAAACTCTCCTGACCTTAACCCCATAGAAAATCTATGGGGTATTGTGAAGAAGAAGATGCAATACACCAGACCCAACAATTCAGAAGAGCTAAAAGCCACTATTAGAGCAACCTGGGCTATCATAACACCTGAGCAGTGCCACAGACTGATCGACTCCATGCCACGCCGCATTGCTGCAGTAATACAGGCCAAAGGAGGCCCAACTAAATACTGAGTGCTGTACATGCTCATAGTTTTCATGTTCATACTTTTCAGTTGGCCAACATTTCTATAAATCCTTTGTTTTTATTGGTCTTCAGTAATATTCTAATTTTCTGATATGATGAATTTGAGATTTTCATTTGTTGTCATTTGTAATCATCAAAATTAAACAAAATAAACATCTGAAATATATGAGTTTGTATGTAATGTATGAATATAATATACAAGTTTCACTTTTTAAATGGAATTACTGAAATCAATCTACTTTTTCATGATATTCTAATTTTATGACCAGCACCTGTATATTTGGATAAATAAGCCTACCTCATGGTAGTCTATCAACATACTTGGGTGCAATATTTTGTTGTGGAAGTAAAAATTCAAAATCTAGATAAGTCATTTTTTCTTAGAATAAGTGTATTTGTTTTTGCATTAAGGAGGTAAAATATACATTTTGCCAATGGAACAAGACAATTTACACTTAAAATAGGAATACACAGTTGCATTGTCTTATTTCAAGTGTATATTATCTAATTATCTTATTTTAAGAATAAAAATACTCATTCCATTGGCAAACTATTTCATTTACCTACTCAAATTAAGGGTAAATACACTTAATTTAAGAATTTTATACTTATTTCTAGATCGTTTTTCCAATGCTTTAGAAATATTTAATTTGTTTTAGGCTTTCTTTTTTGCTTTAAAGCTACAGTGTGTAATAATTACAGGGATATACAGTCAGAAATGTAATATATATTATACATAACTATGTTATTTATCATCATCTACGAGCTCAGCCTCTTAACCTTAATATTTGCGTTGCCTTAGAATTTGTTATTTATACTTACATAGGAGCGGGTCTCGCAGCCATGGAGGCAGACATCTTTGCGCTACGGCAGCGCAGAGCCAACAAACTAGCGATTGCGAGATTGCCCACTACGCTCGAAAGTAACTACGGCAAGTTGAGAGAGATGAACTGAGACGGTACTGAAATCTATACCCTACACAGACTAATGAAATACTATCTGTAAAATTATCTATGTAAACAAACCTCATCACTTGAGAAGGTAGGTGATGCGGACGTCGTGGAAGACATTTTGTCCAGTAACGCTCGCCGTACTGTTGGGGGGGAGAAGCGGTGGGGGGGAGATGTTCATGTTGCTGCGGTCTGCAGTCTGGACGTTAGATGTCGCTGAAAATTACACACTTAAGCTTTAACTCTGATCAGACTAAAAGCATCTGAAAGAAAATATTTTCTGCCAGAAATTATTTGTTGGATTTAGGTCTGGGCTTTTCTAGGCCATTCTTACACTTTAGTACGTTTTGATCCAAAACCATTCTGTCATCCAATATTGGGCTGTTTTGGCTGTATAGGAACTTTCAAACAGGATAGGGCTCTGGTGTTTTACTCCCATTTATGTAACAGCTTTAGCCACTTTATACCCTTTAAAAAATGTATGTTTGTCACGATCTATGGACATACAACTGAGTATCATCAGAATCATCATAACATTGGTTACTAGAAAAGCACTCAGAGAGCACAGACCTCCGCCAAGCAGCAAATGTTGCCCCATATTGTGACTTACACCCATAGTGTAGCTAAAACTCACACCCAATCTGGATGATTACCAAATGCTCTGCTCTCACCTTCTTCATTCATTGCTTGTTTTTCAGTGTAGTCCTGTTTCTCTGACTGGGACTAACTGTGTGTGCTCTCTTTCATCCTCTGACATGGGAGCTGGCTGGTAGCTCATCTGCCTGGCTATGTGTTTCCTAGATGGGGCCACCTGTGAAGCTGGTTAACAGTTGCCTTTTGTATCTCTGTTTTTTTCTGGAAGTCTGCTTCTGTCATCTTGAACCACAGTCAGCCTCAGTAGTCTGACTGCTCAAACTGAGCCTGGTTCTATTGAAGGTTTCTTCCTGATAAAAGAGAGTTTTCCTCTCCACTGTCGCTACAAGCAATCAGTCAATGAGTCAGTTCAAAGGGGAACTCACTACCTGTCATTATTTTTTCACAGTCATATGAGGGATTGAAGGATGATCTATGAGATGTTCTTCATAGACCAACCCTGGTTTAACTTCATCTTCCTCCCTGAACTCTTTGCTGTCTTCTTTAATCTTTGTGATGTTATTTATTTTCAAATGAACCTCTGAGGTGTCCAAAACAGCAGGTCACAAAGGGGTGTGTATACTTCAGCCGTGTAACCTTGCCCTATTTATGTTCTGCCTACAGATTAGGTGGAGTCCTTCCTAAACATGCAGTTCCCCACTCAGATGGAAGACTTGTTTTTGAGCGACCCCTTAACATCTCAGACATGGGCACCTATCAGTGCTTGGTAAACAACACTGAGGGCAAATACGAGGCGAAGGTGGAGATTACCTTAAAAGGTAGATAACAGAGCATTTAGCATGTCTTGTCAATCTAATGCATACTGTGAGAATCTACATATGTACGTATAAACAAACCCTTTCAATCCCGGCTGTATCTGCTGTAACAGAGCATAGAGAGGAAATACATGAGAACAAGATGATGTACATCGTTGGGGGTGCGGCTGGTGGACTGCTGATTGTCATGCTCATCCTTGTCATCGTCCTCACATGTCACCACAAGCAAAAGAACAAGAAACTGAAAAGGGAGCTGACAAAGAAAAGGTATAAGAGAAGAATTTTTATGATTCTAAGGTTTTATTTAAAATCAGATTTATCTTTAAAAGGAAAACATACATGAATAACATTAATTAAGCATATTAAATTTAACAGCAATAAGATAATATTAAGGTGTTTAGAAAAAACAGCAGATTTAGGAGTCAATGCAAGGAAAATGCAGTTTCCGAACCAACTATAAGCATTATTTATGTTGATATAATGACGCAATTTTAAAACTCCAATTGAATGTTGGAGTAACTGTCAAATTTTCCATCTCACATTTCTTCCAGGGAAGAAATATCTAATCTGTCCAGACAAGCTTCATTCAGGAGGGTGAACTCTGTCAGCACTGATGCCAGAGAGGTGATTCTAGTTTATTTTTGTGTGTGTGTGTGTGTGTTCATATATTTTTTGAAAGCATTCTGATTCTTTTTTATAAAAGAAGATTGAGGAGAGCCTCCCTCTGAGAGTGGAGTCAACCCTGAGGAACAGCCTGTCTTCCCTCGGGGTCAGTCTACGTATCGATATAAATCTGCATGCAGGGCCTGGGACTGAGGCTTTACAGTCCAGATGCCGCGCGGCTAAGTTCTGAGTTTCTCCATTTCAGACCTGAATGTAGTGCATCTCAGACTAATTGTAACAAAATGCATTTCTTTAAGGCTTTATTTAAATTTCTGAAATGCTTTTCTTTCTGGGGACGTTTGGGTTTCTATGATTTTGGAATGCTCATTTTTCTTTTAAGTATATATATAGACAAACAACTGACTGTATTATTTGTAGCATGAAAACACCATCTTCTGTTGTTTTACTGATAAATATGATGCAAAAAGTCATTGTTTCCTAATGATTAGTTACTATATGTAGAACAAAATGCCTAAGCTTCTATTTAATTGTAACTCAATATCTGTCATAGTATGTATAAGAAATAGCATCATAATAGAAAACTGCTGTGATGATTCCAGAAAAAGCTAAAAAAAAAATAATCCACTGGATTTTGTTTCCAAGTTTGAAATCGTTTCACTTCCCATCAAGGAAGCCTTTTCAATTCAAAATGTCACAAATACCATTGAGTTTGAGGCTTTATAGAGTGGACCATAAACAAAGCCTTGTTTTGGCTTAGAAAACTGAAACGGACGAAAGGGTCCGCACCTTAGGAATGGGAGTATACCTCTATGTCTCTGAAAGGGGGCTCGTTAGAGGGAATTGTTGGTCTGGCTGAACAGGCGACGTGTTCTGTTCCCCTGTATGGGGGACGGATGTCAGGTGGGATACATCTATATTTTTTTAATCTCTTTTGCCTCAATCACTAGAAATCTAGAAAGAGCTTCTGCTGTAATCAGACTTTATCCAGCTGGCTAAATATTACATTAGCATCAAAAAAGAAAAATCATATGACTAGTTTTAAATTAGCCAACAATTATTGCATTTCAGAGAGTTCCTTGCTTAGCTTGTGATTCTTTATTAAAGTTACACCAAACCTACTCTCAGCAGTGCTGTTAATCCTTTTCAGAGGCAGATGTTGGATTTTTCCTATATTGGTTTTAAACAACAAATTAAAAAGAGCTAATGCACAGAATTTGCTATCTTAATTGGCACATTTATATTTCACTTACCAAAAGAAAGGGATAGAAGTGGCCTTTTGGTTAGAAAGCAGGGTATTTGCCTCCTGGAGAGGCAGCAGGTCCTTGAATTTTACCCTTAGCCCCAAAATGCTTCCAAGGCCTTGCTAAAAAATATGCTCACTGCTCAATAAGCGATGTTAAAAGCATGGGTCAAATTATTTTGTGATACAAAAATCAAAAGGACAAATAAAGTTCATTATTATCAAAGTTTATTTTATGTTTTTTATTATTCCTTTATTTAACCAGGAAAAGTCCCATTGAGATTAACAATCTCTTTTTCAAGGGAGTCCTGGCTGAGACAGCGGCAAAAGATTACATTACAAATTACATTACAGTTTACAATTACACCTATCTATAATTAGAAATTCATAAAACAGTTACAAACCATAGATCTCATTTCGAAACCTTTGAGCAATCGTATAAAATGTCCGATTGGAATCAAATCCTTCAACTTCCAGTCTTTCTGAAGATTGTTCGATGCTGCAGAGTACTGAAAAGCTGTCTTTCCAGCTTCAGTGCGGACACTAGGTACAGACAGAAGCAAAGACTCTTGAGAACGTAGAGAATACAGTCCAGCCGCTTATTAATCCTTGTCCATTTTATTGTATCCAGTATAACTGGATAAAATGAAATGATTAGCATTATTTAAGTGGAGCTGCTACAATCACAAGATAGATGAAGTTGGTCAGTCTGTAGACTGCTGGTTAGTGAGATGGTATGCTGAGCTTTATGGGGAGATCCAGTGGATTGCGTGAGCTGATACTAGAGCTTCACCAGATTCAACCAGATCACTCAGGGACTTGGAAGATGGAAATCCAGTTGGATAACACAGGTCGAGAGAACCTGTCCATGATGAGCAAGCATGAAGCGACAGTGGAGAGGAAAAACTCCCAGTTGGGGAGAAACCTTTGGCAGAACCAGGCTGAACATGGCGGTGTTCTGCCGGACCGGTTGAGATGAGACAGGGAACGCAGTAAGAGTCCGGAAGGAATGAAAATCTGATTAAGCTTTAGCTATGAAGGTGGAGGAGGGGCTGGAGGTGGGTTGAATTGGTGTAGCGTGTGAATGAAGTCACACCGCGCATCCACCGCCTGCGCACAGAGCAGACAGTGCGGTTCAGAGGCCTTTTAAGATGAACTTTGGACACCGATTGGCTTTCATGTTGCAGTTGGATATAGGAGAGCAATCAGTTTCTTCAATTGAACTTGTGTCTAGGCTAAACAAACTGCAAAAGCAGACCTTTAAGTTGAAAACAGAGCTCAGTCCACACCAGTGGCTTTGTTAAAGTTCCAATCAAAACCTCTATTTGCATTGCTGCTATAATGGTTTCATAGAAAACCTAGACGATGCTAGGCCTGTTAGCTTTATTGCATGCTAACAGTCGAGAGATCCGACTGTTTGTATAGAAGAACAGGATCTTGCATTAAAAAATCACTTATTTTCAGATGTTTTGGAAGTGGGAGAATATTTGGGGATTTTTCAGTGTGGTTAGTTTTGTGTGTCATGCATGTTTTGTGTGGTTCAGATGGTTAGAAATTATGCTACACCAGCTGCTTCTTCACTTCCTTTTCCTTGCATAGTTTTCTTAACTGATTAGTGCCTATCCAAGTAGTTTTAAGACCTGAAACAGCACCTAAAAAGGTTAATGTAACAGCAAGTGAAGGCTCAAAATACAGGACTTGGAAAAAGTATTCCTCCCCCTTGAACTTTTCCCCATTTTCACAATGAAACCACACTCTTCTTTGTATTTTATATTGATTCTAAACACAAGCTAAAACCTACGGAAGAGGATTAGGGCCACTGGAAAAAAAAAAAAAGTTAACTGATTTTTTTTATTTTAGTTCAGTATAGTATGGGAAAAAAGTCAGAATTCTGACTTTAATGTCAGAATTCTGACTTTTTTCTCAGAATTCTGACTTTAATCTCAGAATTCTGACTTTTTTCTCAGAATTCTGACTTTAATCTCAGAATTCTGACTGAATTCTGACAATAAAAAAAGTCAGAATTCTGAGAAAAAAAGTCAGAATTCTGAGATTAAAGTCAGAATTCTGAATAAAAACTCAGAATTCTGACTTTAATCTCAGAATTCTGACTTTTTTCTCAGATTTCTGAGATTTCTGAGAATTCTGAGATTTGTTTATTGTCAGAATTCAGTCAGAATTCTGAGAAAAAAGTCAGAATTTTGACTTTAATATCAGAATTCTGAGAAAAAAGTCAGAATTCTGAGATTAAAGTCAGAATTTTGAGTTTTTAGTCAGAATTCTGACTTTAATCTCAGAATTCAGACTTTTTTTCTCAGAATTCTGACTTTTTTATTGTCAGAATTCAGTCAGAATTCTGAGATTAAAGTCAGAATTCTGAGAAAAAAGTCAGAATTCTGAGATTAAAGTCAGAATTCTGAGAAAAAAGTCAGAATTCTGAGATTAATGTCAGAATTCTGAGAAAAAAGTCAGAATTTTGACTTTAATATCAGAATTCTGAGAAAAAAAGTCAGAATTCTGTGATTAAAGTCGATTCTGACTTTTTTCTCAGAATTCTGAGAAAAAAGTCAGAATTCTGTGATTAAATTCAGAATTCTGAGAAAAAAGTCAGAATTCTGAGAAAAAAGTCAGAATTCTGACTTTGATCTCAGACTTCTGAGAAAAAAGTCAGAATTCTGACTTTTTTCCCATGTTACACTGAAATAAAATTTAAAAATCAGTTTACTTTTTTTTTTCAGTGGCCCTAATCCTCTTCCTAATGATATAGTGGAAGTATTACTTTCTGTGAGGTAAAACAAAAAAGTAAAATACTTTCAAATGACATTCTAAAAACTGTAGTGTACTTTCTTCATGGGAAAAAGTTCAATTGCATGAATGCTTTTGCTGGCTGATTAAATATATTATTAAGTCTCTATAAGTGAATTTGTCTTTTAACACAAGCATCTATATATATACGTGCTTTGCTATGTTTTAATAAACAGTTTTTTTCCCCCTGCATTAACAGGAGCAAGCCCGTTGCCGCGACAGCAGATCGACAATCTCAGGTGTGCGTGTAGGAGGGGGCTCTGCTTACGACTCTCTTGGAAGACCGTCTATCTACAACAACTCAAGGAGGGGAAGGGACAGGGCTATGGTTAGGGACGATGAAACTCAACTTAGAATAGAGCAATTTGTGAGAAACAGCAACATGTCCTTGGTAAGTATGTTGTTCTGCTTGTTTCATGTCTAAACTTGTTTATAACAAATTACGGAAAACTTCTCATCTAGTTTACTAACCTCTGCATATTTCTGGCTGATGATAACAATGACAAAGGTTTCTGCTTGGTGTCGTTGCAGCAGGAGACCCGTTTGCTTGCCCCTCTCATCCAAGGAAACTACCCCACAATACGCTCAACCGAGGTCATACGAAAGATGAACGGCAGCGCTATCATCCCAGCAAATGGGGGTTCACACACAGGAAGCACCATCAAGAGCTACCAGCCCCCTCCGACGAGCAGCACCTACCCACAAGGAACATATGATGAGGATGAGATTGATGAAGGGCTAGGTGGCCCCATTAATCAGGAGCATCCTGATGATCAGGACAGTGTGGCCTCCAGCTCCAATTTCTCCAAAAACAGGATGAGCCCTCCGGCTCTCAGTCACAACCCCCACACTTCCTACATCCACAAGGCCCAGATCGTTTAGCAGGAAGCAGCAGGACCTCATGTGAAACCCCAGAAGTAAGAAGCTGTGCTTTTGACATTTCCCAGTCACCAAGATTAGCATCATTTCTGTTCTCCTCAGGGTGGAAACAGAGTTCTCTTAAGAAGGAAGTCAGGAAGGATTCCTGACTTCTGCGCACCTTTTGGAGATCAGTCATTACAGACAAAATATGATGTTACAACATTTCCAATTGTTGCAGTTGCAGCAGCTTTTGCAATGCCCTGTTGTTTTAAGAGGCTTCAGATGCCAGCACAGCTCAGAAACATTGTGCAGATACACCTGGAGCTTTTCATACCAGTGGAAAGCAGGAAATGAGTAATGAGTAACAAAAAAAAAAAAAAGCTGTGGGAAAGTATGTTAATCAGAGGAGTCGATTGCAACAGAGTAACTGTGTGGAAGAGTAACTGTGCGTATGATGAGTTTGCATACACGCACCTCTTTGGACCTGATCCAGAACTTGTGCGTCTCTGGCCACGCCTCAAACACCGATATCTCTGTATACCTTCACTTCAGTCATCCAGACAAGGAAGTATGTCTCTGCATTGATCTTTCTGCACATATGGACTGTTTGGTGTCCATGAGACTTTCTTTTACTGAAACGGCAGTTAAAATGTTTTCATATCATTCTTCAAGATCGTATGTGTACTTTATTTTTTTTACAAACTTACAATCTCCCCGTGCTATTTTTTTTACTTAAGGATACTGTGAATAGAAATTAGTCCACCCAACTTCTACATGTCTTTTGTGGACTTTGACATTGTATACAGTTGTGCTTGAAAGTTTCCATACCCATCCATTAAAGACAAAAAATATATTTTGATACTGATTTTAATATATATATATATATATATATATATATATATATATATATATATATATATATATATATATATATATATATATTAATAAATAAAACAAGTAAACAAGCCTGATGGAGCTCCTGAAGTAAACTTTTGTTGAGCAATACTATGAGGCAGTCACTGAAATCAGGTGTTTTCTGTAATGTTCAGGAAATGCTCATTCACACTTTTGCATCTGTTGACAGGTATGTTGGTGCTTTAATTTGTATAGGATAGTTTGTTTTTTTAGAATATTTTTAAAGAATAATTCTAAATCCATATTCTATTTTACTACGTTATCATTTAGTACACTTTTTTTTAAATCATTAAATTTTTTTTTACAGTTTTGAACACAAAACTAAAAAAAATGGGAGGGTATGTAAACTTTCTAGAACAACTGTATGTTGTAAACTTAAAACTACACATTACATAATCAGCTCCAAGTCATCACCATTCACTATCCACACTTGGCCCTTTCTCTGTATCAGTTTTTATCCCTTGGTTGTTGTTTTTTTTTTAGCTTTGATGAATGATGGGTATAAAGTCACAAAATGCTTGGACCGCACTTATAATTAAATTTCGATTTCAGTTTTTACTGAATTCATATAACCATGGTTTCCTTACAGTAGACTGAAAGGAGATTCTAAAAACATTCTTCAAATCATTAATTGTTAAAGGGGGGGAAATTTCCCCCTAGTGGGTACAAATTGATATTTGGTACTTGGGGGAAAAATGACTGTAAAATAGCCAAAACTGCAAAGGTGCAACTGCAAAGACAATGCAAAAGAAAAAAGGACCAGCGACCAATGAAGTATGGTACACTGATGCTGAGTTGCCTGTTTGCATGTTCACTCAGATATACGCTCAGGACAAAAGTCATGAAAATGAATGTTATCATGGATATTACCATGTGCCATTTTGAAAGTTTTCAGAACCAGCAACAAAACTATGCCTTTGCGAGAGTAATGTGACATTCTCGTTCTGATATGCTGGCATGTGCGTGTTTACTGTTTTTATTTTTTATTCTCATTATTTGTGGAATGTTGATTTTATTGTTTGGCTCAGATTTGTTTTTGAGTATTCATAAGGGTTCAGTTGCTGCCCTCGAAGGGGTGTGCCAAAGGGAATAATGTGTTTTTGCTGTGTCTTTGCAAAACTGAAAGTATTATTTTGTTCCATGTTGTAAAAGCATTCACCTACATGGCTGTTTCCAGTAAGTGGATGCTCCCTAAAGCCGTTGCTAAAATGTCTAAATCAGTTTGGGACAAAAAAGCAACAACAAAGCAGGTCACCTAAGAGAGAGCCGTTGAACGGCTTGGAATTGATTTCTTAAAAACTAGCGCTCCCTGCTGTGAACAGTAAAGAATTGCAATTTTCTGGTGGAACTCAGCTTCAACTATATATATATATATATATAGATAGATATATATGTCTGTATATTTTTAATTCAAAAACCAGAACATCTTCCCGATCACAATTTTTTTCCCCTGGTGGGTTCTAAGGGGATTGAACATAAATAGGAGTGTAAAGTTCAATATGCTCAGTCACATTCAATTACCCAAGGGATTCTTTTTTGTACAGGTGAAACTCTACAGTGGATGTTAATGTTTAAATAAATACACCATTAACATATTGGTAATCACTGTGGCCCCTGATTATTTATGTTTAATGTACTTGAAAGCTTAATGGATAAAAAAACTTAGAAGAATAGATAGGTAATGGGTTATTACAATATTTTGAGATAAACTTTAATTCGCTTCAGTTTATTTATATGGCACCAATTTACACAGATATCTCAAGGCACTTTACAGAGACAATTCAACCAGATCATACAGTCAGATTGGTTCAAATTATTCTATGTAAGAAAAACCAGCTGATTGCATTGACTTGTTGGCTCGAAAGCAATCCCTCACACCATGCATGCTTGTAGAGGAAAAACTAACTTTTAATAAGAAGAAACCTCTAGGAGAACCAAGCTCAGTGTGAGCGGCAATCTGCTGAGGCCGACTGGGGTTCAAGGAGACAGAAGCAGATAGAGAAAAAACTAAAACAAAAGTACATTCAGTAGGAATTTAACCATTTTAAGCACTACATCTGCAATGTGAAAAGTCTGGCACAAAATCCTTAACACATCCAAAGAAAGGATCTCACATTTTAGCTGAGATTTATTACCACTTTGCCCCCCCAGGGCTTCCTCATATTTGTTTCACTGTATCCCTTAGATGTGTTGATTTGATTGGATCAAAGAGTTCATTGTGCAAGTATGTGAGGATATTTGCCAAACCAGATCTCAGTCCAAGTCTAGCAAACATGTATGAACTTTTTGATTTGAATCTGGATGTAGTTAGGTTGTGTGAACCTGCCCAACTAGTTCTGTCAGATTGGAGGAAGCTGCATCCTCTCAGCTCGCAAACAACTGCCCTCTATTTAGAATAGAACTATTATTGTGTTTCAGTACTTGGTAAAAACATTAGAACATCTTGAAGTCCAAAATGACAATTTATGGATGTCCTGATAATAAAGAATGACTGTAATATAGTCCAGCTTTGAAATAACACATGCATGGACTGAGTGTTGGATGAAAAGTGACTGGTTGAAATCAGCTCAGGGTCAGTCTATGCTGTTCACAATGAACCATATGGAAAATAAATGACCATAACATTTATATTTTATAAGTAAATCACTGAAGACAGATCAGTTTTTTTTTAAATGAGGCTTTGTCATAATGGGCTTTAAAGATCATGCAGAGAACTACTCAGAGACCAAGGGTAAAAGTTACTGGTTTATTGAGGGCTAGCAAAACACAGATGGAGAGAGATATTCTGCTGTGTAATACTGTTGGACCTCGGTGGACTGGTGAGCCGGAACCGGAAACTATGAAGGGGAGATCACAATGATCAGTTCAGGGACCGTAGGAAAAAGACAGAGGCTTTTATATTGCTTGAGAGGCACTCATGTTTTGGGGGGCTCTTGGTTATTCCTTGGATCCAGTTTGTGGGGTCTAGAAGGAAAAAGGAACTCGTTGGAAAGCGGAGAGGCAGACTAATGTTGGACCAAGAGGAGTAAAGGAGCGGACTGTCAACTGGTTTTCCAGAAGTGGACTTGAACGGATCATGTAGAGGTTTCCCCTTGCTCAGTGTGACTCAGATAATCCTTCCAGGGGGGTAGAAGGTCCAGGCTTATCCAGTGTTTCAGGAAGGCTTCCTGCTGAAGAACAAAGACAAAACAAGCTTAGACTCAGAGAGACAAGACTAAGGTTAAACTCTGCTACTCTCAGTACAGCTAGAGTACCCAATACTGGCAAACACTCAGGCGTCGAGGTAGTGACAGTCCGCTGCTCAAATACTCCTCTGGTAATGACCCAACGAGCCGCAGGTGTGCAAGGAGGCCCAACGGGGACAGGGCACCATCTGGTGGTGGAGAGAAGAAAGCACAAAAACAACCCACACAAACTAGAATCCTAACAAGCTTTTGTTAGTAAAACTGTGAACATATTCATACATCGGTGCTGTTGAAATTATTCTGTGGTTCTCGTAAATTAAACGGGCTGAGCAATTGTTCTTTATATTTAGTTACTGTTAAGGAAGAAAATATTCTAAAATAGTTAACTTTGGAAAAAGGTTGGCTTCTCTCTTCCTTCCCCAGGTTCCTCTCGGCGAGCTGCGTGTGGCCACAAGGAAAACCAGCAATGCGTGTTGACGTCACAGAATTACAGAGTTTAATCCAATATAAGACAATGCACAAACTTAGAAATAAGACAATGGACAAACTTATACCAGAAACTGCAGAACAATGGAGACATACATTCAATTACCTGACATAAATGGAGAGAAGGAAAGAAAGCAAAGACGTACAAAGACATCTTTGGAGAGTTGCAAGAGCAAATCTGATTTGTTACTTCTGTGTAGAAAGTTTTATCCTTTTTTAATTTATTCAAATAAGGCTGGCTTTTGCTCCTCCAACCAGGAGCTATCTCTGACACTCAGAAAAACTTAGAGCTTCCCCTAATTTACGGCCTGGCGTCCAGGAATTCTAACGTCTTCTGGCTAAGATAAACATGAGATAAGACCTCACAGAATAGCTGTTGGAATGCGGGGCCTGCCATAAATTCTCAGGAACAAACTTAAATTCAGTCCTTTGGTTCAAGGAAAGGTTATCTTCACAAACTTGTTCAAAATTAAGAAATATGTTCAAAATGAGAGTGCTCAACATACCTTTTACACATGCCATCAGATTAACTGTATTAAAAACTAAAAATAATCATTTTTCTTTAACAGTCCCTCTTTTGAGGTCTGAGACACACAGACCTCACAAATAAATTGATTAAGCCTTCTAATAGAGGAACCAAAAAACTATTTAGTATACTAAAAAACTAAAACATTAGCCCAATTATATAACAGTCCCTGTTTTAAACAGAACCTCCTAGCTCCACGGCCAGGTCATGTGTCTGAAGCTGAACTCCATTATCTGAACTTATCAAATGTATCTTGCGCTATCCAACAATTTAATACTCACCTGATGAACCACAAAATTTTAACCAGTAAAAACTAAAACTGAAAATACATTTCACTTATCAAATATGAAAAATCATAAAACTCAGTTATGTCAATAGAAGAAAAAAACAAACAAACATAGAAAATAGAAAAAATAGAAATATCAGCCTAAGTATAAAATTAGAAAACCAGAGTAAGATATCTCGAAATTACTAAAAAATGCCCAGGAAACTTAAAAGACAATACTCGCCACAAAAATTACAATTTGTCAATACAAAACAATAACAACATCAAAAAAAGAAAATAAATCATAAACACATAAAAATTACAAAATACCTTTTTTTTTTTTTCACATGATTCAATAATAAGAACTTAGAGTTCGTCTCTATGCTCCTTCGATAGTCCTCCAAAAATGAATATGAATTCTTCGTCAGGAAACGATCCAAAAATACGCGCAAAAAGAAACGAATGTTCTTTAAGAGCTCACAAAAAACGAAAACACGCAATAAAGAGAAGATAAGTTAATGATGATCTTGTAGCCTGATCCTTCACGTATTCCTCCTCAGTTGTAAACCTCAGGTTTCCACCTGAGTGTCCGTTGCTCACTGAAAATTGGAGTATTGTGCCAATATAACAGTGAGTTTAAGGAGAGGGTGCAATCTCCTTTTCTCAATGGAAGGACACCGGAACAGGATTATTGTGCCTGTCCGGGCCTTTTAAGCCTTGTAATTCAGGAAAATGAAGTGGTCTTGGCAGGAATCCCTGCTACACTTCTGCCTGGAACTGCAGATCCTCCTCCGCGTTGGGATGGGCCTGCAGACACTCCTCGACCGCAGGTTGAGACTGTAGATTCTCCTGTATGCCTTGTAGCGTGCGTTGTGGCTCCTCAGCTGCTATGCACTGACTCCAATGGAACCCGGTGTCTCCTTTTCCTTTGTAGACGGACAGCATGAGATGTCCTCTCCACGACTCGGTATGGTCCGGTGAAGCGAGGTTCAGACCACTTTCTTTTGATGACCTTCAGGCGCACCCAGTCGATTCCCGGAAATGGTCCCGAGCCTGGACGTTCCTGTGTCGTCTGGTATTTTGTAAATTCCGCTGCCAGGACCTGTAACTCATTGAAGAAATCTTTATGAGATAAATGTGCAAGCTCACCTTTCCATCCTGGAATGCGGGTAGCAGGTCCTGGAAACATCCATCCTGTCTGGAGCTCATATGGAGAGAACCCTGTTGATTGGTTAATGATTGATCCGACACTTTATGACAGCTTTGCTGTCTTCCTTTTGTATTATAAATCTGCTTCTTTAGAGCTGTATTTTATCAATCCTTTGACCCTCTTTTTATATAAGGCCTACATGAGAAATAAATGTTTCCTATCATGTTGAACCCAAAACTTAACTGTATCTTAGAAGCAGTTCCATAATTGTTAATTTGTAAATCTCCAATTTAGACCAATTTAATTTCAATCATCATATTTTCTATTTTTTAAAACCTTAAAGAATGATCAGCCTGTTTTACATGAGTATAGCCAACCTTGTCACTAAATATCAAAAATGACCTACTTTATTCCAATCATAGTTTTAAATCCCAAAAATTTCAACCATTTTTACCTTTGATCCATTTATTCTTTTGAAAACCTATTTATACAATATTTAATTGAATAATGTATTACCCTTTTTATATTGTTTATCAATTATCAATGCCTTTTCAGTTTTGGAGAGAGATTCGATACAGCTAAATTTATTAAATGATGTAAATCTTTAATTTAGACCTTCCTGGATGTCTTAGTTAAACAACTTATTTTAAATTATATGAATAGAGATGCAACAATCCAACGATCACCTTCCTTAGTTTAAGAAACACTGTTTTATGTAAATTATTTGATAGGTAATATTTAGTTTAGTATATTCAATTTATACATTTTACTTATTTCATATCCAAATAGTTAGTTCATATTTAATGCTTCTAATACACCATAAAACATTTAATGTATTTTGATTTAACTTCAATAACCTCTTTTTCCGAAAAGTAAAGAGAGATACAAACTAAAAATTTGCTTATTAGATCAATTCCATTCATGTCCCCCTGTTTCTATAACAGAACAACTGTTCTGTCATAGAATACAATAAAAATCCTACACAACTCATTGAGATGAAATCCGCTATCACCACTAACTTTAGCCTCATGTAACACAGTTGGATGCAATTCAAACATGGTGTCCCAGATGCTGTTACAATCTGCACACCTCAATCAAAGAATTTAATGTTTGATTAAATTTATGAAATCAACACAGAACTTGGTGTCATTAGCTCAATAAGCTGCATAGACACCCATCAATTCACTTTAACACCTTAATGTTAAATTCCATTTAAATTTAAATTTAGTTTTACTGAATAGTAGCCTCTGTACTATGTAAATAAAATTTCGATCATCTTCCTTAGTAGATGAAGCATAACACACAATGCAATTCAGCTATGGTTAAGAAAAAATATGTAATTGCAATAGTTACTCCCTGCCCAGCCATTAAGGCAGGAAGGGAAAAAAGACACATTAGCAGTTTGTGAGACAAACAGAGTGAATCATGGAGGAAGTTAATGCATTTCCGAGGAATGCAGTGTCGTAACAATTGGTGCACACCAACCCTCAAACTGCATTGTAAAACCTCTGACCCCAGGAGATGGGGTGTCCTCAACACTTAGCATTACACTGCAGGGGTTCAGGACGTGAAGACAACAGGGCGCATCAGTGCTATAACTAAAGTAAGAAGAGAACAATGGCATCACACACTACAAAAATTTAAAAAGAACTTATTCACCACTACCAAGTTTTGTTGGCACCCATTTCGTCTCCAACCTGCAGACTGAAGGGAACCCCAGGAGTGGGCTTTGGCGCCCAGGTCACATGATCAGAGGTGAGAATCCAGGATCAAACATGAGAACACACAACAGGACCACCGCTGAGCGACTTGCCATGCCCCATTCTTTATCTGCTGAATCAGAAGGTGTCCAGAGTAGCAGTCATTCCCGCAGTGCAGAAGCATCTGGATACAGTCCCGCTTTGATGAACTTTGGTCAGCCTTTCGTGGTCGACAGAGCAGGACGTAGAAACCAGCAGATCAGTCATCCACTGAAACCCCCCTTCCGGGTTTGGACAAAAGGCTATGATCTTTGTGGTCCCGACTCACTGCTGATTCCCAACCGTAGAAGACTCCCACAGATAACACCTGAGTCCCTTTTGTTTTCAGCCAGGTATGAGAAGCAACACTCAAAGGAGACATCTGTTGCCAGGTCCTGTGAGCAGCACTTTGCCCTCACGTGACAGCAGGAGAACAGCTCGTCTTCGCTGACCTTCGTAATCGTTCAACAGCTTTTGGCTTTCATACAGCAGTCCAGCAGAAGATGGGCACAGTTCAGCATCTTTGTTCAGCAACAACAGCGGCCTGATGTGGTAATCAAGAAGATCCCTTCAAATACATCGTCCCATGATCTCTGAGCTTAAAAGACCCTTTCCCCAAGATTGCCATCAAGTCAGAAGGAAGGAGAACTGCCAGAGAAAAAAAATAATACAAAGTAATTAAAAAAATCAAAACTTATATATGCCACATTTTGTTACTTTCACTATTATAAATAAAATTTATCTTGTGATGCATCCTCCCGTGTGGCTCTAGATTTGTTGTTGTTATAGCACAAACGGCCAACTGCCCCAAATCCTGAACTGCAAAAAGAATAAACATAGAAATGTGTTAAAATAGTCCACGATCAGATGGGCCAGAATTAAGAAAATAATGACACTTACTGTTCAAAATCAATAAACGTCAATACCTCGATGACATTCACTCTGCTTGTGCCAAATATCACTACAAATTTTAAAATCACAACCTCACAAACTCATTAAAGAATTAGAACAAACTCTAGAATGTCCTAGTACTGACACTAATAAAAGTTGTGATTGAATTGCACTTTGTCAAATAATTATGAATTTCATATTCTTCTACTAAATACCAAACATCCTTATCATTGTCCCACGGTTCAAGACAAAGTCCTATTTTAAAATTTCAGAAATTATTTACATTTTATTTGAATTTCATAGCAGTTTTAACCAAAATTTTCCTCAAAATTAACAATTTACACCCAACTGTATATAATCAAGTCAGCAGTGATGCAGAAATCTAGTAACAATTTTAAATGTAAATAAACATGGCATAGATGTTATTTGAAACCGTTCAATTTTAGATGATCAAATCTAATTTAGTAGAAGCTTCTATATCACATATACCATATTTTAGTCAAACAGGAAGGCCATATGACTCTACATTAAAAAAATCCATAATTCACTATTGTTGAATCGAAAAAAATCAAAATTATTGATTAACTAATTTACAATTAACCATATCCAAAAATTTACCAGGAATTAGGGTCTACTTCTCCCCCTGTTGATATAATAAAATTATCATTTTGAAAACAATTTGGAATCTATGTCACTGTTATATAATAATTAGCTGAAAAACCAAAATATTATAAGATGTTCCACGATTTCTCCAATCTTCCATCTAATATTCAAACTAGACTGAGATGATGTAAATTTCAAAGTTCCATCTGTAATATCTTATCTTTATAACATCCCCCTGTGTTTTCTTATTTCCAAAAGAAAAACAATTTAGAGGTGGAAAACAAAACTAAAAGAACTTTCCCCCATTATGCTAAAATTTCAACATGTCCAATCAGTTACCCATATGAAACATAAACCAAGTTAATTTAGTTAGAATTTAGGTTAGTTTCTTAGTGTTGTTAGTCAAAGTGGATAACACAGTGTCCTAATAACGACATCTATCTGCTTTAAGCCAAGGCTGAATTCTCGTTTCATATTAATTCCACTGCACAAGCAGATGATTCAGCTTCAACCAGATTGTGACAAAATGTAATGAAAAAATGTAATCGTCTTTACCTTAAAATAGTTCGTAAAGCAGTAATAAAAACATATTTATGAAACAAAACCTTTACTGTCCCTAAATAGTTTAAAATAACAAAAAGATCACACAGCTACTCACTAAAGTGACGTCATATTCACATAGCGCTTCCTAAAACCCATTAAAGGCCCTCTGCCTACACATTCACTCTCATTCACACTCAAGCAGACTCATCAACACCCCATTGTAAGAAAGATGCAGGATGTTACCCCAGAGTTCAAACCAAAATTCGTCCTGTGAAAGTCTTAAACACTATTATTATAACACCATGGTTGAAAAATAATTATCCAATAGTTCTAATATTGTTCAGTTTTGAGTGAACCTGTTTTAAAAACTCCATATTATACACACAACCGTATTTCATGATAGCCCACTGTCATTAAATGGCTACCTAGACCCCCTGTAGGAAAACCCAAAAACCGTTCATGTGGTCAAGTAATATGCAAAATGAGCTGCACACGAAGATCGTCCTACAAGAAACAAAGTCATTCATTAGTGTTTCAACATGTCCTACATTAACAGTGTAGAAAACACTGTCAAGCAGAAAAAAAAAAACATCCATATGTTCTCGTTTTTGTTCTCTTGTTCCAATCAGTGAGGGTGTTCCATCCTGTGTCAGGAAACCTAGAAATTGAAGTGATTGTCAATGTTACAATATTATAAAAAAAACAATTGGATCATTCCAGTGCTCCAGCCTGGAACTGATGCCACACATTTCTCCCGCTGAGAAAGTAAAAACATCTGTAAATCTGTTATTTTGTCCTTTTCATTTCAACACAAAACACAGTTCTAAAAGAAATTCACATCAAAATCCAAGAATCCTGAAAAAGTGAGCTGGAAATATCAGTGCTAACAGAACTGAAGCACTCCCAAAATGCAAATGGGGGGGTCAATCAATCCCCCTGCTGTGAAACAAAACTTGTAACCAAAATGGAGAAACCTCTCTCCCACAGAAGCACATTTTAACAGAAAGTTAGTAATACAACATCCAGCAAAAACATTTGAAAATATTTCATAACACAATCTTGAAACACAAATCACTTCTGCACAATCTCAGCACAATTCAGACACAGACAGACAAATAGACAGCAGCGCGTGGTGGAACATATAACGGGGGAAGACAGACACACAGCCATAGATCAACCCGCAGCCAAGCACGCACACAAACACAAAAAACATACAAAACACAGAAACACAGACGTCGTGATTCATCCTGCTAAATTAATTATTCTCAGTCCTTTATACTACTAGCAACTCGATTCAGAATGCCAGAGAAAGGTGATCCGACCTATTAGTCCTTTTTCCATGAGTGATACAACTCGGTCCAATTAACCCAAACAATTAATTATAAGTCCACTGGAGATGAGCCATAATCTCCGGGCTCATACAAGCCCCTGCTAATCAATACACAGACACCCGAAATTCTTTTATTGAGGCACAGGCATGGATCCTCAGGGTAAAGAATATAATAAAAAACCCAGCTTAAAATCAGAGTTAACGTAAAGGCTCTGTTTGAACTAGCCAAAGTTCCCTGTAATGTGTATTTATTCAAATCCTTAAATAACCGACTCTTTTAGGAGGGATTCTATCTACCTCTGCAGCTTCTAAATTCTGTGAGGCCGCACACAGCAAGAGCAATCAGCCACGGTCCAACCACACGGCGCTTCAGAAAACTAAAAAATAAAAAGTAATCAAATACTGTCTTACCACACCGAAGCATTGGGCCGAAACGGATCAATCAGTGCCAAACAGCCGCCCACCAAGATTCCAGAACCGGCACGAGCCCCCAATTGTTAAGGAAGAAAATATTCTAAAATAGTTAACTTTGGAAAAAGGTTGGCTTCTCTCTTCCTTCCCCAGGTTCCTCTCGGCGAGCTGCATGTGGCCACAAGGAAAACCAGCAATGCGTGTTGACGTCACAGAATTACAGAGTTTAATCCAATATAAGACAATGCACAAACTTAGAAATAAAACAATGGACAAACTTATACCAGAAACTGCAGAACAATGGAGACATACATTCAATTACCTGACATAAATGGAGAGAAGGAAAGAAAGCAAAGACGTACAAAGACATCTTTGGAGAGTTGCAAGAGCAAATCTGATGTGTTACTTCTGTGTAGAAAGTTTTATCCTCTTGTATTTAATTTATTCAAATAAGGCTGGCTTTTGCTCCTCCAACCAGGAGCTATCTCTGACACTCAGAAAAACTTAGAGCTTCCCCTAATTTACAGCCTGGCGTCCAGGAATTCTAACGTCTTCTGGCTAAGATAACCATGAGATAAGACCTCACAGAATAGCTGTTGGAATGCGGGGGCCTCTTTCCTGCCATAAATTCTCAGGAACAAACTTAAATTTAGTCCTTTGGTTCAAGGAAAGTTTATCTTCACAAACTTGTTCAAAATTAAGAAATATGTTCAAAATGAGAGTGCTCAACATACCTTTTACACATGCCATAAGATTAACTGTATTGAAAACTAAAAATAATCATTTTTCTTTAACATTACATAGAGGCCTCCTAGATTACTGTAGAAACAAACTCACCACATAAAACATAAAAGGGTATGCTTGAAAGAATGTTATTTGCTTTAGTCCTCTTTATTTGTAGCATATATTTGTGAATAATTAATTAGTCTATTGTCTTTTTTTGTCAGATTTTGGTTAATACAGCCTACTAGTTTTAAAAATGTCAAGGTAGGAGATTCCAGATGATAAATCACTGCTGCCACCCTCTGGTTTGGAAGAGAACTGCTTATTCAAAGGGGGTGAATTACATCCCAGTGGGGAAAAGAAATCACCAGTGTTGGACAAAGTACTCAGCTATAGTACTTGAGTAATAGCAGTGATACTCATGGTCAAATATTTCTCAACTAGATGTAAAAATTCCTTGGAAACATTTCCTCAAGTTATAGTACAGAAGTAGGCCTACTTACTTTGAAAATACTTAAAGGTATTGTGGAGGATGTTCTTTTTCTGAGTGCACCATCAAAATAAGAGGTCCTCCTAATTGTCAATCATTCTGCTGATATGTTTACGTACGGTCGTCCTACGTGTTCGCCCCCATTTTCACTTGAGTCTGACATAGTGGAAAAATTGCAAATCTTTTGGAGAGTGAGCTTGTATGAGTGATGCAAACAACAACTTTTAAACAGAGTGTGCACAAGGAGAAATGGGATTGTGTATGCTCTCGCATGTGTTTTATAAGCGTTCCCTCTTGGGAGTGGGTTTAGGGTTGTACATGTGCATTTTTTCAAAAGTGGAGAGGACGGGTCTTTTCAAAAATTTGCAAAATGATATCTGCTCTGAGTTTTTCATATTTATGGGATGTCTTCAAATCTCTAAAGCAGTGGTGTCCAGATTCAGTTCACAAGGGTTGGTATCTTGCATCTTTTAGTTCTCCTCCCTGGATGTAGTTAATACCTCCTCAGCATGTCAAGGCTTTAAAATCCTTGCTAATGAAGTACAATTTGACAAAAATGTGTTGAAAAAGAGGTAACTGCACTGCAAAAAATTAAAATCTAAGCATATCAAGAAAGGACAATAAATGTATTTTCTATTCTATTCTATAAAAAAATTTCATAAACTAAGTGTATTTTTTCATGAATTGAGCAGGTAAGTGAGACACTTTGCCAATTGAATAAGTTTTAATTTACGAAACAACAAAATACAATAACGGCAGTAATTCCGTAAAAGTTTAAAAAACAATCCACTGGACTTGGTTTCCAAGGTTTTAAGACGTTTCGCTTCCCGTCCAAGAGGCTTTCTCAATTCAAATGTCTGGATTTGCAGTGGGTTTGAGGCTTTATATAGACATGGCCTTGTATTGCTTGGAAACATTCAAATTGAAACTGACGAGTGGGTCGTTTAGTTCCATTGTTGGCCTGTAATATCTGAAACCTGTATATGATTCTGAAGGTCTGTCGTTAAAGGGGGGGGGTTGTCTCCTGTAATACCTGGAACCTGTCTATGATTCTGAAGGTCGGTCTTTAAAGGGGGGGATTGTTCCCCTGGCTGAAGAGAGGAGGTACTGTTCCTCTGTGATGGGGTGGGGGTTGTGATGATACCTGGAAGGAATCAACTCAATAACTGAATTGTAAGTTTTTGTAAGCTGGAATCTGAGTCTACCACTTCTGTTTAAGGTTTGTTTTTCTCTCTTAACATAGATGGCTTCCTTCACGCCCCTCTCAAACCATCTGTTTTCTTTATCAACAAATGTTAACATTCTGGTCCTCAACAGAATGTCCTTTGTCCACAAGGTGTAGGTGTACTGCAGAGTCTTGTCCAGAGGAGGCCGCTCTTCTGTGTTGGGCCATGCGTCTGTGGAAAGGTTGATTGGTTTCTGCAATATATATTGGAGAACTACAAGGCCTTGTCTATATAAAGCCTCAAAGTCACTGCAATTCCAGACATTTGAATTGAGAAAGCTTCCTGGACAGTAAGAGAAACATGTTTAAAACTTGGAAACCAAAGACCAGTAAATTGTTTTTTAAACTTTTTACGGAATGACTATGACTGGATGCCTGAGAATCTTCATCAGCAATAACTACAGTCTCTTATTTCAAGTGCATAATATCCAATTACATTTTTAAGGGTAAAAGTACTCATTCCATTGGCAGATCATATTATATACCTACTCAAATTAGAGGAAACAAGGTATTTCAAGAAAATTTCTACTCATTTTTAGGTTATGTTTGCAGTGTAAAACATCCAGGAACTCTCTTGCAAAGCATTCCTGGATATATTTGGTCATCTAGTGACCATAGATACACACTACTTTTCAAGGCGTATTCCAGAAAATTTTGAGTCCTCTGCTTTTTCATCCACTAGACATTGGGACAAACAAATAAATTGGTGTGCTTAATACAAGGGTTATGGCGTACAATGCCTCGGTGTGGCTAATTGCATTTTAAGAAAGAAAAAACAGCAACAGTAGATTTCAAAGTTAAGCTGAGCCAACAGGAACAAGTACCAACTAGCTTCCTAGAAATGCAGTGGAGTCGAAAGTACAATATTCACCTTTGAAATGTAAGGGATTGAAAGTTATAAGCAATATTGTTAGAGTTTATAGTTAAAAAGAACAAGCCAAAAGTTAAGTTCACTTTTTCAAAAATGAACTAGGATTACAAACCTAAAAAGCACTAGTTTAAGTTAATTTGGTAAATGAAGCCACAATCGTACACAACAGAACCTCATATTTCACCCTTTAAATGTGTGATCATGATATATAGAAAGAAATGAAAAATACTGGATGCAGTCAAGGTGTACTGTATGTGCACTGAAGCCTTTATTTAATCAAATTACACAGAACTTCAGAAACATACAGGAACATTTAGGTTCTGCTGAAAAGATCTGGATCAGAAATGATTTATCATGTTCCTCATTCAGTAACAAATATTTCCCAAGATAGCTTGGATGTTTAACTCAATTTGTTGCTTTAAATTTGAAGTGGATTTACCATTAGGCAATACTAGGCAGGTGCCTAGGGCCCCACGTTCCATAAAACTCCTTTTACTTGTATGGTTAACACAGCTATTATTTATTTATGCACATTATTTATGTTTTTGATAAAAATATTTTCATTAAAATGCCATAAAAATGCTCATAATATTAAGTGTGTCTCAGGGCGCCCCCTTCAGTGTCCAAAATATTGGATCAGTCCATTTGCTGCACATGTTCAGAAAGGTAGCAGCAAACCATTTTAAAACAAACGGTGCGAAGAGCACTGTTGCCAACTTAACACTTTTGTCTCTACATATATAAGGCCCCTCTAGCGCTTTACTACAAAAAAGTGCTTAGCGCAAAATCAAGTGACTTTTTTCTGCTGCTGGAGACTTTGGCGACAACATATAAAAGCACTGAACTCTGCTCTCCAGAGCAAGAAGTTTTGTAACCCCGCCTTCTGCTCTCCTCTATCTTGTCTGCTGTCATGATTCATGCAGCTATTATTTCATACAAATGAAAAATGGGGAACAGATAAACAGATCATGGCTTGTCTACAGAGAAAAGGACTGGGTTATATACCTTTTTGAAGGAGCAATCAGCTAAGTTAAAATGGGCTTAGTGATTGGACAATATTTGATTCCCTTTGAGACAGCATAAAAAGTCAGCTGTGCACATTACCAATATGAAAAAAGACAAAAGAAAATATAGAGGAAAACAGCGAGAAAAGGGATCAGAAGAAAGGGACAAAGGTAGAATTTTTTTTTTATTTCTTTCTAAAAACATTTCTATATCTGTATAATGGGTCTGTCTCAATTAAGAGGGCCCCCTGCCTATCTTTGCCTAGGGCCCAAAATGTCCTAAATCCGCCCCTGGTTAAAAGTACCCCCTCTAAAAATTACTCAACTAATGTAAATATACTCAAAAAATGTACTTCATTATTGTAATCAAGTAAATGTACATAGTTACTGTCCACTACTGCAAATCACCTGGTATGGGTGGCCACAGGGGTGGGCAATAATTGGCTAGGGGTGGCCATGGTGCCACAGGCCCCCTTTTAGATCCGCCCCTGCACTCCTGGGGGCAAAAAATATCAAAGATTTTTAACCAAATATATCATAAATCCCTCGAAACAGTATAGAATAATCATAAAGGAAAATTCTATAATATTTTATGTGAAGTGACTTTTATTTCTAACATAACCAAGAAGATAATTTAGTTTCCTTTTCCAAACTAGTCCAGAATTGGATTTCTTTTAAATTAATCTTAAACGTTTGTTTGTTCACTCCTGTTGGATCTCTGTTTTAGGATAATTTTTATCTCTTCCAGTGAGGGCATTTCATAGCAATAAATTAATTTATTGATGCAGGAATTTGTACCCCCCTCCGTTCGGAAGTGTGTAATTTATGAGGTCACGAAGAAGAAGGAAACAGATCTCGATAGCTAAGATGGCGGAGGAAAAGCAGGAATCCTCACAGGGAGACATCGAGGGTGAGAAAATCACTTTCTCTTGCCATGAACAACAGGCTGCGCCTTTATTTATCGGACAGCTGCAGCTCTCAGTGTCGCTGCTGTCCTGCTGAGGGTTTTATCCGTGCCTGTGTGCGCTGCTAGTATGCCTCGTTAAAGGCCACAGCTTCTCTGCTAGCAGCAGCAAACTGCAGCTGCTACACAAAGAAAGACCGAACCGCTGCTTCAGTCAGGCGCAGGGAAACAGTCCATGAACCTTAACACGTGTTTCACTCTAAACTGGCTTAAATGTATAAGAATTAGAATGAAAAAGTGTGTTTTTCCTCCCTAGGGAAGGTGCTTCGTCGTACCCAGAATTTGTTTTGTTTTCGCCCAATTCGAGTTAGCCGTTTAGCTCCCAGAGGAAAGCCAAAAATTCACATTAAATGATGTTTACATCAGTTGATAAATATTGATTTAAATTCTTTATATATTTTTTGTATTTCCAGAATGGTGTATAACAATGTTTGTATTTAGTTCAATTCAGCACTTTTTCCTACACGATATCACAGCCATCCAACGTGATCAGACGTTGAATAATAATATCCCCGTGTTTTAATGATGCAAATGACATAAAACTATAAATATTATAACAGGAGATTGTAAAATGAAATAGAAAGTGTCACTTAACTTTAAGATTTAAATAGATCTGTGGTCCCTAACCCCGTGTTCACATTCATTTTTTGCCAAATCATCACCAGAACCACAAAGAAATCCCCCACCAGAGAGGTTTACAGGGGCTAACAACCAAGCTCATTTTCCTTCCTGATCTATTTTTAATTTCTTTGCTATTAAGTCATATATTCATGTTTTAGATGTTCTTGTTTTCGCTTTTTTCAGATTTAATGTCAAATATATGCATCATGCTTTTTACCATATGCAGCAACTTAAACTACTGGATACACCAGCTGGTTTATTGGCCCAGGATATGGAAAATTAAATAATTTTTTCAGCCTACCATCTACAATCATTATTTTATGGTTTATTTCTAAAGTCCCTGCTTACTTTTTATTCAAGTGATTCCAAAACCAAAGACTGATTTGTTTGTTCACACAACAATGACCGATAAAGCTGAGTCTAATTCTAGAGCTGTCATTGTAAAAGTGTAACAGTTAGGGCTGCAACTAACAATTATTTTCCAAATCGATTAATCTATTGATTCTTTTTTCTATGAATCGATTAATAATCGGGTAGACAGAGGTTCCTTAAAGAAGACGTTTTATTAGATTAAACCAGGTGAAACTGAAACTTTTCCAATTGCTCACTTCTGGATAGAGCATATTGACAGACGAAAACGTGTTTTATCTTAAACGCAAAATGTTTATATATATATTTTTTTTACATTTTTGGAATAATTACTGCTTTAAGTGGGTCACTGTATATTAAAGGCATGTTTTACAGTTTTTACTCTCCATTTAACAGTTAATTGATTACCAAATAGTTAACAATTATTTCAGTAATCGATTATTTTAATCACGATTATTCTGATTAATGGTTTCAGCTCTAGTCTTCATCTTCATATCTTTGTGGATATGAATAAATAAATGAACAAATGTAATAAAATCAATTCAAAATATCAATTTATGATGAGCGATTATTGAAATAATCGTGGCCTTAGTAATTAAACAGCTGCAGCATAGAGACCCTAAAACATGTCATTGAGTGAAGTAATAAGCCCCTTAGAGCAGTACTTAAGCCAAAAGTACAAACAAATGTCCACCATTTACACTGATGATAAACTTGTTTCTTAAAACCCTATGTCCAGAATTTAAGTGTTATTTTAGCTTCACACAGTGAAAAGTCTGTAAAGAAGTTGTTTATTCAGCATGTTTTGCAACCCCATTTATAATCTGTTAGTCAATAGTTGCAGCTTACTGCCTGTATTTAAGTGCACCCTTCAAAATAAAAACATCAGTTGGTTCTTCCTGTAGAAACCTGAAAGGACTATCGTTTTTTATGTTTTCTTTTCGTGTTCATATCATGTCATCTATGACTTTGGCTGACCTTGATATTGTCTTGTTTTACAGGAGTTAATTGCCTTGCCTATGATGAGGCTATAATTGCTCAGCAGGACAAGATTCAGCAGGAGGTGAGGAATTTTTCATTTAGAGGGAATGCCACTGCAGTGCATTCTGGGTACTTGGCACCTATCTGCCTTGTATGCTAAATCACAGTGTACTTGAGTGGTGGGAGTGAAAAAATTGAAAGAACTGGGAGAAAGACGCACAAAGAAGGAGACATGAAATGAACAACTGTTTTGATTATCGGCAAAGGGATTGACGATATTGGCTAAAATGTTATAACCTTATTTTTAAGATGCAAGCACTATAAAAGCCTCAGACAAACTACCACAGTCGCATATATGAATCTCTGAAAATCACGTTACCATTTCTATTCACCTCCAATGTATAATCTTAGAAATTTGCCAAAAAAAAAATGCTCCTTAGAAGAAATGTACATCAAACCGGGTGATTATCTTTCCCTTTTTATCGTGAGGGACCGAGCCAGCTAAGCATGAGGACACAGTGGTGATTGTCAAGAAAAATGGGGGTTATTTCCCCAAAGTAACAATAACCCAAACAAAGGTTTCAGGTTCCTTAAAAGAGGTCAAATGAAGAGACTAACTTAAGGGCAAAAAAATATCAAGCTCAAACTAACTGAACAAACAAAACTGACCTGACACACAGCAAACAAAGGGGACTTAAATACTGGCTGATCAGACCAGACTGACACATTGAGGAAGAGGTAGGGAGAACATCTACACCAAATTAACAAAAATAACTAAACAGTTAGCTTAAGGATTACACTTAAATGACAATCATTAAACAAATTAACAAAATCAGCAAATCCCAAAAGCAAGAAGAAGAAATTATGCCACATTTTGCCAGTTGACGGCACTCCCACAACACCAGAAAAGAAAGCACAAAATATATTAAGCATTTGACAAAATTAAATATACAAAAGTTTACCAAATGTGCACGCTACAATTGAAACTAATGTCTTTTAATATTGTCAAAATAAACCAATACATTTATGCTACTGTATATTAAAACTTATGAAAAAGTGGTTGTGTGTGGGGTTATTGACCATGTGACTATCACACTTATATTTCTCAGTAATGGGTTCTTGGTTCTGTCAGCTTCTGTCTTCTTTATTGACTTTCATATGTCTCAGCTGAGTAGACAGACACAGATAAACCTAAAAGTCTATGTTCCCACTGTAATAGATGAGTCTACGTATAACTAGCTCTGAAAGTACACAATAAATCACACTGTAGAAAACATTCTACGAGGAGTTTTTTTTTTTCTCCCCTCCTCTGTCACCCATCCCACAGCTACTCATCTGCTCTTGCCTGTTATTTGATAAAAGTTTGGCTCATTTTGAATCTTTCATTCCAAGTGGGGAAGAAAAATCAGATCTCAGATTTATTTCTTCGTTTTAAACCTGGCCTTTATTTGGCTCCGTCCGTCTTTCATCTTCCTGCTGAAGAGCGACACCCCCAGAGCATAATGCTGCTAGCACCGTGTTTGAGATGGTGTCATCCTAACTGTCAAACAGAATCTGTTTAAAGATTAAGTGAACCAAAATATATGTTGATTAAACGTTCCATGGATTGGGAAAGGCAGACATGGCTCCATCAGTTGTAGTTTTTTTACTCTGTGAGTCTAAGTTAAAGACGGTGTCAGGCAGATGGTCTTTGCAGGGCATGCATCAAGATAATGCGTATTTATAGCGCTGACTCCAGGTCCTTAAAGACTTAATTTCCTCACGTTTTCACACATAAATGTGTCTTTTTGGGCTCATTAAGATTAAGCATAACAGCCTTATTTCAGCCTAATTGTCTACATTTAAAAATGCACTTGAAAGATCCATGGTTTGTTTATTGGAACGGCTTTCAGTCCTGAACCAACAATTTTTCCATTTCAGAAAATAAACTCTCATTGTAAAAAAGGACTGAATCTGTTCATCTGTTTCCCTTTCATCAGTTTAAGGGCAAAATCTGTGCAGTTGTTTAATTGAACTTGTAGACCAAACAAAATAATCCTGAGTGCCAGAGTCTGAACACCCCCTGCTCTAGAGCATTGATTCTCCTAGTCAAATAATCAGGTCATTAACAGGATTCTGGGGAACCTGACTGTAAACTGAGAGGTTAATTTAGCCCTTTGATGCCTCTGAAAGATGCAGAACAACCAGATATTGAGGCCCTGATTTGAACAGGGTCCAGGTTCTTCTATTAATGACATTTCCTGAAAGGTGCATTTACAGATCGAGAATGATTCAGGGGCTCATTATAGACTCATGGACAATCCGTGCGAAAAATGAGCCGCCTGTCACAGTGTGTGCAGCATTTGTGCTTAGCACAAACGCCAAGCAGACACCATTACACTATCCTTTTGTCCATAAAGTCCACATTTGTGAAGTGCAGGACTACTAAGTTGTCCTGTGAACAGAATATCCCATCTGAGCCGTCAATTTGACTTAGACTAAGTCTATGAATCTCTGTAATTCTTCCAGAGTCACCATCGGGCCTTTGGCTGCATCAGTGATCAGTGACCTCTTTGTTCGGCCTGTAAGTCTAGATAGACGGCCTTTTCTTGGTACAGTGAATGTTATGCCAGTACATAATTAAAATGAACAAGCTCAAAGTTCAGCCCACACAGATGAAAATGAACTAGCTAATGTTCATAGTTCACTTTTTCAAAAAGTACTTTACAACTTAAATCAAAGCCTCTTCATGCTATACCAGAGCATAGTGCTGGCATTTTTTTAGCTAAATCATTAGATTTCTCTACATGTTTACATGTGTGAAACCTTGCCAGCAGGAGCTGCTGCCCGCTCATCATCTTTTCTACGCAGATCTGTCCAATGAGTTACAACTTTCCTAGGTGCTCTGTGCATAAATTCTGTCTGCTTGGAGTCGGCTTGGAGGAGCGTGGAAGCCCAAAATGACACAATTTGGCTGCACAGACCTCACAGTTAAGAGTTGATACGAATTTTCACTAACTCCAATATGTGTGCAGATCGCAAACACTAACCCCCTGGTGTCGGACAAACAGGACCTGTCAGTGCTTCAGAAAGAATATGCCGAGGATGACGCAGTTTACCAACTCAAGCTCAAGGTCGGTTGGTCAGCAGCTGCTCTCTGGTTGGAGGCATCCCCAGGCTGCTGAATTCTTTCTGTAAAACCGTTTGAGTGCTCAGGTTGGTCCTGGTAGGAGTAATCCTATGTTTTCTGTCGCAGGACCTATACAAAAAGTATGCATACATCCGGAAAACACGACCGGATGGAAACTGCTTTTACAGAGCCTTTGGCTTCGCTCACCTGGAGTCCCTGCTTGATGACAGCAAAGAACTTCAGAAGTAAGAGGCATAATTCATGCTAATGGTGCTAAAGTGTTTATTAATGCTGGATAAATTCCCATTATGTTTATCTGACACCAAAGGGTTCAGTTTTAACTTAATAATGTCTCATTAAAGATACTTCTTCTTAAAATTCTCAAATTTGTATGGAGTATGAGATTTTGGTTCACAGCTTTAACTGCCTGTGATTCCCCCTCTTTAAACGGATGCATTCTACTTCTCTAAGAGGTCATGTGTGTTTCTGTGGATTTCCACAGTTAATTAAGTTATTTTTGGTATTTTAGGTTCAAAGCAGTTGCAGCTAAAAGCAAACATGACCTGGTTAACGAAGGCTTCACTGAGTTTACCATTGAGGATTTCCACAACACAGTGAGTAGTAGCGATATCGCTTCATTGCATTTCACTCGTCTGAGGTCTGGTTGGAGCGGGAGGAGGTTCTAGGATTGATAGAATACTAAACCTTTTTAAATTGATTAGGGCTGCAAATAACGATTATTTTAAAAATCGATTTTTATCGATTTTATCGATTCGTTGTTGCAGCCCTAAAATTGATACTGATCGTTTAAAGAAATAGTTGATGCTATTTTGACTGCAGCAGCACACGGTGCGCTTCGTTTAAGAAAAAATGTCCAAGGAGTATGAAAACATTCAGGCATTATTTAGGAAAATTAATAACTTCACTTCCCTATTTGGCAAAAAAAAATCACTTGTAACCACTTAAAATTATATAAGAACCTTTAATAATAAACTATTAATATATATTAAAATAAATAAATGTTCTCATGAAAAAAAAACGTTACAATAAATATTCTCTAGCATATTTTGTTATTTATTTACTTCAAGAATGTGTCAATGTATTTATTTTATTTAAAAAACATATTTCAAGATAATACATGCTTTATTAAACGGTGTTATATTTTGTTAGAATTTATTTGTTTTTTTTTGTAAAGCTACTGTATAAATAGGGATGTCCTGATCCAACATTAATATCAGATCATCCAGCATCTAAAATCTCCATTTTCATGCTAAAATAAAAACTCTCCTTTTCTTAAAGTTTCTGTAACTCATTGGTATATCTGTATGTAGGTCATTGTTGACTGTGTTGTTAACACGGTAATGTAGGCTTGAGTTCATTATCTGACGCATGCATATACACACCAGGAACTTGTAAACTTAAAAAATACCGAATTACAAAAAACATTTAAAAAACAAACATGTTTCATTGATATATATATATATACAAAAAGGAATATTAGGAACTATATTTATCAAACATTATACCGGGCAAGTAAAAATTGTTTCTGGGCAAATGAAATGTGAAAGGCAAGTGGTAAAAATCCTTGACGTCAACCCCTGTTAAAAAAAAAAAAGTTTGTAGTGAAGCAATAACTGCTGCCCTAGAGAAGTCTGTGTCATAAAATTATATTTATTTAATAAAAAAAAAAGTAACCTTTTGAGTAAACGGCTTATTGTAAGGAACATTTCAACAAGAAGGTATCGACAAGGATCATGTCCTGGACAACATATTTCTCAAGCTCTAATAGTTTAATTGTTTTTCCTAACCTAATGTTGACCAGAATGCTGATGAAAAACATTTCCAAAGGTTATTATTTTCTTTATCTTCTCCCTATCCAGTTCATGGACTTGATTGAAGTATGTGAGAAACAGCCAAGCCTGCAGGAGCTGCTGAACTCTTTCAATGACCAGAATATGTCGGACTACGTTGTTGTTTACCTGCGCCTCCTTACCTCAGGCTACTTGCAGCGAGAGCACAGCTTCTTTGAACACTTTATCGAGGGAGGACGTACCATCAAGGAGTTCTGTCAGCAAGTAAGTATTTCGGGGGGGGGGGGGGGGGGGGGGACATACAATAAAGATAGACTTCCAGAAAGTTCACCAATCAGTAGTAGTAGTTGGCTGATTCTAGTAGCATTTGCTTCTCTATAAAGTCTAATGTGATCGATCTAATTTTCAACAAATTCTGATTTTCTTATGAATACAGCATATAAAACAGTAAAAAAAATGTTTTGATGTAGCTGGAAATTATGCTATTTTATAGTCAAAGACACCAAAAGCTCTTTGGATCTATTTTCTAAAGGGTGTGTTAAAAGGTCTTGTTATAGTTGGAAAGCTTATTTTTATCTTTTAAAAGATTTAAAAGATTAGCTCGCCGAATGAATAAAAGGGGTAGAGCGTAGCCGCCTGTAGCCCAGGCTTCCTGTTACGACTCTAGTGCACATTCGTGGATGACGTCATACACGCGCCACTTTGTTTTTAAAACATATAAATATAAAAAATATAACCGCAGATGTCTGTGGGACAGTGATTCGCATACGTTATGAATGCTGGCGTACCATAAAAAATACATTATGGACAGTTTAGTTTGTGCCTTCAAGTCGATCGCCCATTGGAAGACGTTACTTGGATATAACAAAACCAAATATCTTCAGAACGGCTCCAACTTGCACAAGACTCATATGGGTGAGTAGAACATGATGTAATAACGTAAAATCAAGGGCCCAATGTAAAAAAAAAAAAAAAACGGGGTTCCCCTTTAATATTCATCTGGAGGTCCTGCAGCACGTCTAAAGCAGGGGCATTGCATCTTGATGCACCTGAACAGCAGAAGCCTTATGGGTTTCTGACCATCTGCCGCTTCACAAGCAGCAGATGCTGGAGTTGGAAAACTTACTTTTGCTGCTCGACATGTCAATTGAACCAATCAGAGAAGCTGATCTGAGAGCTGGCAGTTTGTACCAAATACCTGAAAAACACCAACATCTACTTTCAACTGCGACAAAAAAACGGCAAGAGGCGACCCTGCTTGAGACGGCTACTGCTGTGGATTCCCAGTGATGGCGCATCGCCAGTATGTGGGGTCCTCACAGCTCCGATGTCTGCCTGACAGACTAAACTGACATTGATTTGATGGCTTATAATATTAAATCATATTTAAAACCATTGTTTGCTTTGATGCATTATTTCATATTTTGGTTTAAATTACGAATATGTTTGATATTTTCAGATAGATTTTTAGACAATCCATAAATTTGAGCAGATAACAGGAAAATTTAAGTGAGCATGTAGGACAAGGATTTATTTATATAACACAAAGAACGGCAAACTTGGTCAATTTGAATTCAGATGAGTTGAGTGATAACTGAGAGGAATAGAATGACACAACAAGAACATGAAATCAGATATGAGATCAGAATGGACCCGCTCGGTTAAAACCTTTTTCCCTTGAGGATGATCCATTATTCTTGATTAATTGATGATAAATCACGTAAGATCTGATTTTTTTTTTAAATTTATTTATTTTTTTTGGCAGCATCGTTGTGTTGACAGGTGCGCATATAAACACAGCTTAGTGCATCAGTCAGTCGGAAACAGCTCCTATATCGGTCACGTGACTTTTTCTTGAGATGATATGCGCACTAACACAGGGTTTTGCTGTTGGAGTTCGACACATGTGCCGGGGCATCGGTGTCGCTTGACCAGTTACTAACAAATTAAGCAGCAGGCGCTTGTTTGCTGCTGAAATCGCATCTTGTGTGAACGTAGCGTCATAACTTATACCTGTCATCAAATTAGACAACATTTTTTTTCACCTCTTACCTTTTTTTTTGTTTTCTGGCATTCCAAAACACAGTCTGTCCTGGCATAAATTGGCTCATTTTGTCAGTGATGGCGCAATATTTCCAATAAAGATGCGTGTGGCTCTTGGTTCAGAAGCACCCAAGTTAGACTCACTTCAGCTCTGTCAGATGTTTTTTAATGTGACCATGCAATCCAACAAACGTTCTTGCCTCTTGATCAAGACGCTTTATTTTCAAAAATAAAAACAAACTTAGATTTTCTTATCGCAATATGACGTGACAGGCAGATCATATTGGCTCATTTCGTTCCTTTTTTACCTCTCAAAAAACGACAATAATCAACAGCGGTTAAATTGCTTCTCTGACTGAATCCAAGAGCTCATCCGGCCCCAACAGCCAACTCCATTATAATCCAGGTGCTGCAGTCACCTGTCCATAATGAAGGGGCGGAAGCAGGAAAAAGCGTAAATTATGCACGGCAGCAAAACACAACTAATCAAATTCATAATTTCATAATTAAGTCAGTCAACTCGTACTTCAAACCAAAATATTTCATGTTTATATATATCATACCAAAGCCAGACAAAAACAATAAACTAGAAATAACTATTCAATCATAAATCAAGCATTTGGCTCCAACAGTCAGTAACAGAAAAGTAATATCCAGTTGTATTTCCCATTAAATTACATCACAGAACACATGAACTAGAAGACCTTAGCTTTCACATGAGATGCATCACAAACATGTGGGATTGATATGAATATTTTACTGGCCAATGGCATGTGGGTCTACAATTTGGTTGTGCACAAGCTATAAAAAGGTGGGAGCTAAAGAGTTATGGCTAATGCGAACATCACTAACGGATCCCCAACATGTGCTGCAGATTTTTGGCTTGGAGCCAATATAGCTTTGTCTTTCTCCATTTATATGATCAGAATGACACAATGATAGATTCCACAGGTTTTCATTTTAAACGACAAAAAAAGTCTATTAAAGAATCAAACAGAACATTAACAGTGGATATTTGATGAAGAAAACAGCAACTGCATGCGTTCCTCATGATCTCAAGGCATGGCTACTGAACGCACCAATAAATCAGCTGTATCGGTCTATCTCTAATTCTAGTGGATGTATCTTTAAACAAAGAATGGTTTCTAGTTTTGAAGCATTTGATAAGTGCAGAAACACTGAATTTGTATTTATTACTCAGCTGATCAATAGCCGGATACAATTAAGAAAATTCCTATTAGGAAAACTAGCTCCAACCAAAAACACCTTAAAAGTTGTTTCTCAGGGAAAAATGTGCCATTGGGACATGGAGCAAAGATAGATGCTGTTAATGAGATGCTTTACTATGTAGTTGTTAAAGAAATGTTTGATCATATGAGGTTCATTACAAATGTCCTTCCCTCCTTTTTTAGGAAGTAGAGCCCATGTCTAAAGAAAGTGACCACATCCACATCATTGCCTTAGCCAAGGCCCTGAACGTGTCCATTCTGGTGGAGTACATGGACAGAGGTGAAGGAGGAACTGTCAATCACCACGTCTTCCCTGAGGGAGGTGACCCCCGCATCTTCCTGCTGTACAGACCTGGCCATTACGACATCCTGTACAAATAACACTCCTGGGCCACATGTGAAAACGTCCTCCTCAAGCTGTGCTCCGCAGAGGTGCATTGAACATCAACTGCCACGTTGGTTGAAAGTTGCATCCAAGTCTGCGAATATTCTCATTTTATTTGGAAATAAAAAAAAAATGAAATCACATAAGTCTCATCTACCCCTCTTACTTCCAAACCCCAAGGTTACCTTCCACTGTCAATGAAATGGTTAACAGAAAATAGGTAGAAAATAGAATTGACTCCAGCTGTTTAGATGTACAGGTTTTTTTTTTTTTCTTTTGTGGTTGTAAATGTTATCTTCTTGCTTTGTTTGATTCTCTTCCTTTGTTACACTGCAGTTCATTGAGTTTTATTAAAGCAATTTACATCTTGTCTGTTGCCTTTTCTTTACCCTGCAAATCCTGCTCATTTAAAATTATGTTACAGAAAGTCACATAATTTTTCAGAAAGTGTTAAATTACAATTAAACTTACAATTGGCGATCATAAGTAGCAAATATTTTTGTATATACTACCCACAATATTACAACATTGAATGGTTCCATATCATCACTAGTTTTATATCATAGTTTAAAAAGCCAGAAAATGCTTTTAAGGGGTTTAAGAAACCTGAACAAAAGAAGCCAAACATTTTAAAATGATTGAAAGGAAGGGAAGGTTGAAGATGCATATTTTCAAAGTAAATAGTTAAAATTCAGGGGGATTTTTTTTTTTTTTTTTCAAGAAAATATGTGATGGGTATATTAGTAACCTTTGGCATTCAGAATTATTTTCAGATCTGTAGTATTTAATTTGTACTTAATAAAATGTAGTACACTGCAAAAAGTTGAAATCTAAAGGATTTTTTTTTTTAATTGAGGTTTAAAATAAGACGAAACAATTGCATAGTCTTATTTCAAGTAAATGCTATCTAATTATCTTGTTTTAAGAATAATATATACTCATTCAATAGGCAAATTAACCAACTTACCCACTTAAATTAAGGGTAAATACAATAAGAATTTTTTACATTCTAGATTGTTTTTGAAGTGTATAAGCTGCAATATATTATAGTTTTGCAGTTATATCATAAAATATTACTATGATAAAAACTACAGAAAATGCTTGTTGAGCAGTTTTAAAACTGGGAAATAGAATGCAGTTTATATGAACCCCCTTTAATAATCTATATTTATTTAATAATCTTACAGAAGAAGCGGTTTATATATGTATATATCATTAGATTTTAGACCTGTTTGACAGATAATTGACAAATTAAATAGTATGATCATGTCTGTGAATATTCTTGTGATTATTAATGTAAAAGAAAGGGGGCATCTTATATGAAGACATTTTTTTCATACAATATTTTGTCATTAGCAGCATTTAATGTGGAGTTGGGCTTTTTCATTAAACGTGAGGGGAACAGTTTTTTCTTTCAAATGAAAAATGACTCGGAAAAAAACAAAACAATTTGGGCCACCGTACGTTTGCCCTCACATAAACTTATCGAAGATGGTAAACATTTATAAGATGTTTTCTCAAACACAATTTACTGGACTCCTCAATAACTTCCATTCGTGGAATTCTAGTCAGAGTGAGACCTCTGTAGGTAAACGCTGGAGGAAACAGCCAACATGTCTGCTCTTACAAAGTCTTTCACCTTCGCCTGCAGAAGAATATTTTCCCGGAACATAAGGCAGCATTCATCTGTGACAAGTATGTCCAAAAGTGGACTCGCTCGTTTTAAACCTCGTTGTTTTAAAATAGTTTAGTCTGTAGTTGTGACGCTAAGCTAACTAGCTAAACATAAGGTTGTGCTGTAGACGTGAAAAAGGTTTCCTGTTGACTTTTAGAGTCAAAACCTAGAATTGATGGCTGTTTTAGTCATTAGGTTTTATTTATTTTTTCAACTATTGAATTACGCAGAATATAGAAATGACCCCAGCTTTGTAAAAATGAAACATTCTGACCTTGATGATTTCTATGTAGCAACCACAACCTTAATCGTGTTTGGATTATTTTTATGATAAACTCGGATTATAATTCGGATTTTTTTTAAGATATGGTTGGCTCTACCAAGGCCCTACTGATATACCTTTCTCTTATATCATCCAAAATAGGCAGTTATCCTAAGCTATTGCTAAATTGATTCTTTAGGATTGTATTCCCTGTTCTCCCATTCTGCAGCATTTGTTAAATTATAACTTAAAATTTTGTCTGCTTTTTCCTGCACCATCTTTATCTGTTCCTGTTAAACTGTGACTCCATCCTGGAGATAAATATCAGCTGGATTGAAATATCAACATCTCTGTTCATATCAAACTTGATGGACGCATGTTTAAAATAATAAAAACGTTTCAAATACAGAAACCTTTTTTTTTTTTTTATTCTTCGCTGCAAAATAACTAACTCCATTAGATTGACTTGATCTAACTGAGTTACTCAGATTGCAACCATTTCTCTATAAAACTCTGGTTTGGATTTTTTCCCCCCATTTTTGATCTGAACATGTTGACAGTGTAACTAGTTGTATTTTTTGCATGAAAGTGAAATCTTTGCATTTTTTATAATTGCTTTTGGTTTATCTTGAGCTGAACACTGAGTCTGGTTCTGCTGGAGGGTTATTCCTGTTAAGAGGGAGTTTTTCCTCTCCACTGTCGCTACAAGCATGCTTAGTGTGAGAGATTGCATTCGACTCAATGAGTGGATGCAATCAACTGGTTTTCCTTAGATAGAAAACTTTGACTCAATTTGACTGGATGATCATGTGAACTGTAAAGTGCCTTGAGATGACTTGTGTTGTGAATTGGCGCTACACTGCAAAAACTATCTAGAAATAAGTAAAGATTTCTTAAATTAAGTGTATTTACCCTTAATTTGACTATGTAAGTAAGAGGATTTGCCAATGGAATGAGTATTTTTATTCTAAAAATAAGACAATTAGATAAAATTCACTTGAAATAAGACAATGCAATAGTTTTTTCTTATTTCAAATGTAAATTATCCTGTTCCATAGGCAAAGTGTCTCACTTACCTCCTCAATTCAAGAAAAAATGCACTTATTTGAAGAAAGAATTACTTATTAAGATTAAATTTTTTTGCCGCGTATAGAAATAGACTGAATTAAATTAAATTGAATTTATCTTCACCCATTTTCCCATCGTCTCTTAGCAGCTTTTCTTTCTCTGTTGAAGAAAAGCCTCTGGACATTATACCTCGTCCACCATGTTTCCCCAAGGGAAACGTGGTTTTTCCACTTTTTTCAGTTTTGCAGAAAAAGATCTGTTATGCATTAACGCCAAAATGTTGAATTTTGCTTTTCAAAGCAGGTTCCCCAACATTTATACCTAGATTAAAGCAAGAGGTGGACTCGTTTCTTAAAGTTCTTAAAAGCACCATCCAAAAGTATTTTTTTCTAAAGGGTTGTACCATGGCAAGACTATTGCTAATTTACTGTTCCTTTTATTGTTATTTGTCTAGCTGAACTGATGGAAAACATGGCTAAGAAGTCAGCATGGGATCGCTTTTACTCTGAGACCAGCAGCAGGAATCCCAACTTTAAAAACTTTGAGTGGTTCTTCGGTTTCGATGCTGTGCGGGACTTCATCATGCCCCTTTTACAGACTGCATCGCTTCCACCCTCTCCTCTCCAGGTTCTGGATATGGGTTGTGGCACCTCTGCATTAGGCCCCTGCATCTACAGAGACTCGGTTCTGCCTGTTCGAGTCACTTGTGCCGACATCTCCCCTGTTGCTGTGCAGCTGATGCGAGAGCACCTTCAGGCTAAATCCATCAAGCCGCTAAATGTTTCTTCTCACATTGAGTTTTTAGAACTGGACTGCACACAGCTTGACCGGCACTTTGCTGCTAATAGTCTGGATCTTATTGTTGACAAGGGCACCATAGATGCTTTGCTCAGGTCCAACGAAGGAACAGAAAAGGCTGCTTTGGTGTTGAAACAGTGTCTCAGGGTTTTGCGGAGCTCAGGATCTCTGCTTCAGTTTTCGGACGAGGATCCTGATGCCAGACTTGTGTGGTTAGAAACAGCTATAGGGGATCAGGGGCTGGTGGCGGCAGATGTTGGGGTGCAGGAGGTTGGGATGTTAAGGGGTGTGTGCTACTACTGTTACGAAGTAACCCCTCAGAATGATGTAAATAAATAAATGTTAAGTCATATGTATCTGCTTGCCTCATATTTACATCAAACGCACAAAGACATACAGATATATTAGCTTTGACATTCCAAATAATGATATGTTCCCAATCTGACAGTAACTCTATTATTGCTGAACATCTACTGCCATCTAGTGGCCTATTTGCATTTAAACATGAGCAAGAAACTCCCACAAACACAGTGTCTACTTCTGGTGAGATAATACAACTTTTGTAGTAACAAAGTTTTAGATTAAATTGTTTGGTTTTAATGATTTGTTATATAATAATAAAAAAGATAATAATAAATTGAAAGTTTGAATTCAATTCTATTCAGTTTATTTCTATAGCACCAATTCACAACACATGTCATCTCAAGGCACTTTACAGTTCACCAGATCATACAGTCCAGTTGATTCGAAGTTTTCTATCTAAGGAAAACCAGTTGATTGCATTGACTCAATGACTCAAATGCAATCCCTCACACTAAGCATGCTTGTAGCGACAGTGGAGAGGAAAACTCCCTTTTAACAGGAAGAAACCTCCAGCAGAACCAGGCTCAGTGTGAGCGGCCATCCGCTGAGGCTGACTGGGGTTCAAGGAGACGGAATCAGAGATACAAAAAGCAGCTGTAAAAGGCGGCCCCGTCCAGGAAACACACAGCCAGGCAGACGAGCACCGAGTCAAAGATGAGCTCTGAGCCTAAGTTTGAAGATAAAGCTCAGGGAGAACATGCAAACTCCATGCAGAAAGGCCGCAGGCCAGGAATCGAACCTTAAACCTTCTTGATCAGCCCCTCAGAATTATTTAATAATATTTAACTGTTGTAACACAATATGTATGTATTACATACAGTACATAATATTGATTGATGTAACATTTTATGTATGATGCAAAGTAACCTAAAATTCTTAAATTCACTATTAGGCCGCCTTGGGAGCTTACAAGGACCGTCTTTCAAGTGAACTCAGAATTTTAGGTTACTTTGCAATGCCCATTAAAATTGGTCCTTGCTAGCACTACTTCCTTTAATTTATCGGACCACTTTAGTCAAAGAACCAACCAGCAGGGCCGGTAATTGTACATCTAACAGAGATGGTGGAGTTAGTTGTTGCCCAAGTCCACACAGATAAAACCATAAGTTATCTTAAGGCCAAGATCCATGATCACCCGCAGCTCTATCTTCATCCAGGTTATTTTGACCATGTGACATGCATGCATGCATGTTTGTAAAGTAAGTAAATACAATTGAGTTGATAAAACCAATTAATTTGTCATTGGGTTACTTAAATGTGATGAGTTAACTGAACATAATTCAATGTAGGGACAAATATAGAGATTCGATTTTATTAAGTTGATCCAACCAAACATATTCATTCATTTGGTGTATGTATTCATTTCCTTTTAAAAGTATTTTTTTTTTTAATTGTGTTGAACCGATGCAATAAAATGAAACCATACAGATAAATGTAGCCTTGGTTCAGCTAGTAAAAATGTATTGGATGGAAAACTGCCACCAATTAAATTGAGTTAATCCAACAAGTCCTTTTTCTGAATGCACGTTACTAATGGATGATGTTATTGACATCTGTCCTTTCAGCAGTCTTCCACATAACTGCAAACTATAGTTTGTTTTGGTAATGAAAATATATATCTTTAATTTAGTTCTATGTATAATTTATGTTCTTAGAAGCTAAATATAAGGGGTCTTTATTTGCTCTGTGACCCCAGAATTAATTCGACAAATTGGTTACACCTAAAACTCATTTATTAATTTCTCTCTAAATTTATTTATACATACAAATTGAATTCATAGTATTTCTGTTTAAATAAATGTATAAAAAATGTAATAACCAATGCATCATTTTATGTTTTTTTTTTTTTAGATATTTAAACATTTAATTATTCAATTTAGAATTTTATCCTCTGGTCTAATTTTACTGCATGTAATGCAGCTAAAGTTGAACTTTTTGGTACGAATGAAATTAAATTCTAATCTATGTAAAGGTATTTGTGTGTCTTTGACACAGAGGCGTTTTAGGGCTACCCAGTGTTGGGCCAAGACGATATCTGCTACATTATGAGCACAGAAGTAAACATTTGTAAAACACAAAGAAAAAAGAAAACCTTAAACCAAGTTTGATATTTATTTGCATATAGTAGAAAATTGAAACACATCAGATGAACAAATAACTGATGAAAAAGATTTAAAAAAATTTTTTTTAAGTAGTACCTCTTAAACAAGAAAGTTAAATCAGGATAGAATCACACACAGCCATCATCATACCGAGCTATATTTCTAAGAAGGATCTACTAAAACAAGCTGTAGAAGTCGACAGGATCCTCCTCTTGGTTTTTGTCAAGTTTTGTATCCTTACAAAAACTTGGTGGGATGAGCTGCTGAGGATCAGGCAGGCCGATAACGTTGTTGAAGAAACTGAAAGAAAGAAGATCTAGTTTAAAGCAGGACCTAAGGCACTACAGTGCTTTCTGACTAAAATTACTGGAGTTCGAAACAATTGCTTACATTTTGCATAAATACTAAAAAACAATACAAAACCCAATTATGCTTTAAATAGGAGATTTTAAATAAATTTAGCCACAGCACATTCAACTTGAATGGCTGCATTGAACTATAGAAATAAGGTACATAAAAAATAATTAGCAGAGAATGCCCAGGTAACTAATCAGAAACGAATGGACTGTACTGCAAAAACCATCTAGAATGAAGTAAAAAAATTCTTAAACTGAGTGTATTTGCCCTTAATGTGAGTACATAAATAAGATGATTTGCCAATGTAATTAGTATTTGTACTCCTAAAACAAGATAATTAGATAATGTGCTCTTGAAATAAGACAAAGCATTTTTTTTTCTTATTTTAAATGTAAATTGTCTTGTTCCATTGGCACAGTATCTCAATTACCTTCTCAATTCAAGAAATAATGCACTTAATGTAAGCAAAAATGACTCATCTAGATTTCCATTTTTTGCAGTGTGTTAACCAACACTTAATTAAGGAACATCCAGTCCAGCCTTACTGCTTAGTTACCAGGGAAAACTAATCAGGAACTAATGAGGAGGAACTAACAAGCAAGGCTACTGAACAAACAGAAGACAGTCATGGCATCGTAACATTCGAAGGTCAGTTACATAATTGCTTAATAAATGTGTTCGCAGATTGCTTGTATTCAGGTTTATTCCCTGAAACTGGAGTCATTACATATATAACCACAGGTGAGTCTCACACGTGGGCTAAAAATCACTACAGTCACTGTCTCTAGCAAAGCCACTCCTGAACCTGAGACAAGATCTAAAGCATCCAAATCTGAGCTAACCCTCTCCAGGCAGATGTTGCAGATTTGCAGCAGCTAAATGCTACGTAGCTAATTACTCCACATCCATATTTTAAGAGCTTTTGTTACTCAGAAGTACAACAGAAGGACTTAGTTGTGTATTTGCAACAAACAGTTTCTCTCCAGCTCACCACATGGCACTGCTGACTCACTTTCAACATGGCTGAGTCCTTGGTGTCACTGAAACAGATTTTCTAAGCACCAGTTTCATGTAAGTATCACCACCAATTTCCATTATTTTGAAATCAATACTACATAAGATGAATCATGAATGTGTATATGATACATGCCAATTAGTAGATTTAATCTCCTCTGGGTTTTTCACCAGCAGCATGTCGATTTCAATGTTGTGGATTAACAACGTGTGCCCAAACAGGTACCAATGGATGCTACATGATTTGTCTACTAGTTTCCCTATATATTGAGCAACAGTTTAACAGAAACGGCCTTCTCAAGAGGTTTTGAGAAGTCGGTGGAGAAAATTTTTGAGAAAAAATTGTCTCTAATTTTGTGAGATAATTTCTTTTTTTCAAATTTGTTTTGTTAATTTTTTGTTTGTGACATTCAAATAAAGTTAACGTTCATATCAGATTCAGTCTTCAGTGTTAATTTACCACTCCGGGCCACTGTTGCAAATCTGCAACATCCCAGAATTCATTGCATGTGAAGGTCTCTCTCAAAAAAAAGTCTGAATTGTATATTACTACCCCATATGATCATTTTATCCAAATATCAGATTTTCCCTGCAACTGCAATCTAATTTGAGCCTGAGAGGGCTAAAGAGAAAAGGAACTGGACTGTTTCTCAGTGGTAGAAAGTCTTCTTTCACATTAAAGTAAAGTTTGCATTTCATCAAGGTTCAATCAAGCTTCCAGAGTCTGTAGGGGCATTAGTGAGGCAGAGAATTCATGCTGATTAAAGTTCAGTTTGAAGTTTTCCACAGCCTGTAATTATTTGGGCTCAGGTGTCATCTGCTATTCCACCATTCCACCATTATGCTGCCAAAGTTAACAAAATTTGGATCACTGATTCTGATTTTCCTATTTGAAGGGCGAACAGACTGGCCTGACCTGTAACCCATAGAAAATCTGTAGTCAAGAGCAAGATGAGAGACACCAGAGACACCGATGCAGGTGATCTGAAGGCCGACATCGACGCAACCTGGGCTTCCATTATCACCACTCCAAAATACGGGAATTAAAGGGTTAAAATATTTTACTCTATGTTTGTTGATCTAAAGTATTGAAAATTTGAGTTTCCCTTTTTAAAATTACAAAACTATCAAACCCCATCAAAGTATTTTAATTTTTACTAGCTGTACCAGTAGAGTGAGTACAACTTCTGAGTATTTTGCTCACAAACTGAATGTTAAAGTTCATAATTATTCAATTCAATTCAGATTATTTATATAGCACCAATTCACAATAAATGTCATCTCAAGGCACTTTACAGTTCACCAGAGCATACAGTCAACTTGATTCAAAGTTTTCTATTTAAGGAAAACCAGTTGATTGCATCGACTCATTGACTCAAAGGCAATCCCTCACACTAAGAATGTGAGGATGAAGAGAGCACATCCAGCCAGTCACAGTCAGAGATATTTTAATTTAAAAAAAGACCAACTGAATTTGGCATGTTTAGAGGACTTGTCTCCATTTTAGAACCACTTAGAACAAACTGAATGTCCCACAAGACTACAGGAGTAAGAAAAACTCCAATGCCTCAAGATTAGACCAAAGGAACGAACAATCCTTGTTCCTCCACCACAAGGATTAAAGATTTCCTGCAAAGTATTTCAAAGACAAACATGAAGACATCTCTCTGACATTTAAAGTATGCATTGGAAATCAGCAGGAGAATAATCCAGAATTGCAGAAAACAAACACACTGGATTTGATTAGGTAAAAAATAACCTTAAGGAATAAATTAAATTATAAGATAGTGTCTTTAGAAAGAACACTATAAAATGGGAACCAATTGAAATAAGTGTATGATCAATGATCTTCTAGTAAAATTATCTACAAATGAAATTGATTCTTGCACTTATAATAAAAACCTGCCCATATTATCTAATATGAAATACATGATATTTTAGCATCATATCTATGTGGCCAAATGACTCATGAAGGGTGAATACACTTATTCTAAAAACCTTTATTATTTTTAGATTTTTGCAGCGCTGCACTTTTTGAAATTAGGCAACTCAGAAAAGGGAGGGCTTAAGCCATGCTTAGAGTTGAAAACACCAGGAGATTGTCGCCTCCGAGGCTGATACACGGAAAAAACTAGTGCAGCTATTTTTGGCATTTACTTAATCATATTTATCTACTTTAACACATTTTTTTTTATTTTAGCAGAGTATACATAAAACAATTGTGTTAAATTAACTAAATATGCTTAAGTAAATGCCAAAAGCGGTTGCATCATTTTTTTCAGTGTAGGAATGTTTTTAACAGTATTCAATTTCTCTTTTAGGAAGCAGAAACTTCTGTGCAAATTAATTGTTTTTTTTTTATTTGGGTGAAAAACCAACACAAAGTGGTACAGATCTGCAAAGTTAGAGACAAATCCTTATCGTTTTTCAGAAAAAGAACAAAAATTCCTAGAGGAGGAAAAACATTCCTTCAGTTAACTCAACTAAATGCAGCAAGTTTCTGCTGAAAAACAAATAAACAGTTAAGTCAAGAAAATCTAAACTTGTGCGACACTTTATGTCCTAATGAAATAACAAACATGTGAGACATGGTTCAAAATAATGCAGAGGTCCCTTATTTAATAAAACATTTAAACATTGTCTGTATTGATTATTTTGAGGAGACGAAATCAGAATAGGATATGTTTCTAAAGAAAAAAACATAATTGTTAGTAATTAACAATGGACAATTTTGGCCGCCATGGAAACAGATTTAGAAACCACTGATATCCGGCTGGAGTAAATTCACTGACCTGGTCACCATCCATCCATTTTTTGGGGTATGGACCAGAGTGCTGATTGGAACACAGCCAAACTCAGTCACAGTGCTCATATACTTTGCTGTGTAAACAGAGGGAGGAAAAAGTAAACACAATGCAGAACAACAGGACAAACCAGAAATCAGAATGCAGTGATTAGGTAAGGAGAGTCATGTGCTAACTGCAATCACATGATTTTGTTTTTCGTTTAGCTTATATCTTCTGTTTTTACCTGTTTTGTTTTTCATCTCTAACTGGCCGATCCATGTGTTTACCAGGACTCCCTGTCCAGGTCCTGAAGAGCTGCCCAACACAGCCTGACCCAGCAGGTTAGCATCCTTTGGAATGGCCAGTGGATGGAAATCTCTGTTCAAACGCTTCTTCTCACAGGTTCGGTTTCTCTCGCTGATCTTGTACAGAACTCCCTTAAATGAAGCTCAAAGATAAAAATATGCCTTGTTTCAAAATCGTTTGGTGCAGACATCTATTCTCTGCTGCTCTTACCTGTCTGTACAGAAGAAGCACATTCAGAGTGAAAGTTTTGTTATCGTAGGATCCAATTTCTCTAAGACGTATACGCTGTCCCAGGGCATCATAAGTGTACTTGGCAAAGGCTACCCATTTCTCATCTTGGGTCGACTGAAAAGAAATGTGCATTAGATATTTACTATTATCACAAATACTGTATATTTGGCAAAGAGACAAGTGAGAACTCACTATAGTAAGTGAACCAGTCAGCAAAGCTGGGGAGGCTGGGAAGTTTAAAAACAGACCATAAATACAAAGCTCATAATCCAAACATCTTCAGATTGATTGTACTTACAGCATGGCTGGGGCCTCTGAGCCAGGCAGCCGACTGACAGGCACACAAGCAGGGCCAGAGCTCTCATGTTGTCAGGCTCAGGCTGACTTCTCTCTGCAGCAACAACAAACAACCAGAGAGCTCACTTCCTTATAAAGCAGCCTGTTGGTGACGCCTGCTTCCTTATTTTTCACTCCCATGGGGCTTTAGTGTAATCAGTTCAATCAAGAATGTCTCAGTGTAAAGTTATGCAGTGTGTTTGTGTTCAGGTAAATCAGCTGAGAAAGTTCAGATATAGACCATATGCAGGTCATTTTAGGTCATCCACTACTTAAAACTAACATTTCTGACCATAAAGGAGGAATATCGTTTCCTCTATATCCATCCCTCCCCTTATGCTAAGTTTAAACTTCACCTGGATGGATGAAAAAATGTTTCAACCACGTGGATAAAACAGGTTTCACACACACCAATAACCCACGACTGATAATTTTATATAACAGATTAAAACATTAACTATTTTAATACATAATACAAGTTTGCAAGTCAGTTTAGAAAATACCTTTTTCCGATGACTGCTTGATTTATGTTTAGATTGGACTTGAACCTACACAACAGATATTTCACCCCATTCCTCTTTCTCAGAGAAACTAAACCAGTGTCATCACATGATCTTTGAAGAATTTTCCTTCACCATATAATCACATGACGAGGAATAAATTAGAGCTTTTTAATCCAAGTATCAAATAGTCAAAATCATTGGATTTAAAACCAATCTCTATATATGGGACAGAGATAGATAATTTATTATGCATGAGCTGAATATTTTAACAGATTTAACATTTTTTATATTTTCACCAGTCCACTGAGTTCCAGCTCCTACTTCTGTGTTTCATCAACATTCAATAAACCTATTAAACTTTTTCCCTTGGTCTCTGAGTGGTTCTCTGTGGGTCAGATCCATTAAACCAATTATGACACTGTAAAGTTCAGTATATTTTATTAGGATTCTATTTGAAAGAACAAGGATGGTTCCTTGACCTAGTGCAGGTGGTTGAAAACACAATGGCTCTGACATTACAGTCAGAAACACTGAAGTGTTGACATCCCTGTTGCTGTTTGCTCTTTTTACACGTGTTTGTTTTTATGCACAAACATTGATGCATGTTTGACTCGTTTTTAAAACCATCCTTCTCAGCTGCACATTCACACGGAGTGTATGCGTTAAACTGTACTACAATTTTGATTATTTAGAATCGGGCCTTTAGAATCGCCCTTGGTGTTCAGAATCTTTCTTTTTGTCATCAACTTTTCATTGTTGTGTGCATCTGTCTGCACGCTTCAGATGTGTCATCACTTGGCTGCTGGTTTACCTGAATGTTCCCTGTCAAATTTTTTTATGGACGATTTTTTTCCTGGTTCTATTCTATTCTGTCATCATCCCCAGTAGCGATCAGACTGTTCAGTGAAGCTCATGGAAGTTATAAAAAAAAACAAAAAAACATAGACTTGCCATATAGATTCCCACTATCTCTGTCAGATGACAAAACAGATACCACATGATCAACACCCTCCCTCCCAGACCACATACACAATTAGAAACAAGATAGAAACAAATATCAACTGATCTTACTGATCACTTTCTCCCGCAGTCTAATATATTAAACAACGACTATAGCTGATGCTTATGTTAGTGTAAATATACGCATGTAAAAAAGGGACTATTTAGTCCTGTAAATATTACCTTGCTTTTTTATGTAAAATTTTTGCAGATTGCCATGTTATTGCCTTTACTTCAAAATGACGCATTTAATTTAATTTCTTAATAAGAATTTATTTATAAATCTATATGCATTAAAAGACAAGTAAATTTAATCAATTTTACCAAAACTTAATAGATGCAAGTAATATGTATTTGGATATTGGTGTTGGGATCTGGAGGTCTGTCCACCTTTCTCCAGCAGAGGGCGTTCTAGGTCTCCTGGAGCTGAAGCTGACCACCACACCTGCGGCTCATGAGCTCATCAGAAGACCAGCATTTAAGGAGGGGCAGAGCTACAATCCGTCGCCAGAGTGTTATGCCAGTTATGGTTAGCAAGCCTGAGCCAACCTGGCTGTCTGATTCTCTGACTCCCCTGAAGCAAAAGACAAGTAAATTTAATCAATTTTACCAAAACTTAATAGATGCAAGTAATATGTATTTGGATATTGGTGTTGGGATCTGGAGGTCTGTCCACCTTTCTCCAGCAGAGGGCGTTCTAGGTCTCCTGGAGCTGAAGCTGACCACCACACCTGCGGCTCATGAGCTCATCAGAAGACCAGCATTTAAGGAGGGGCAGAGCTACAATCCGTCGCCAGAGTGTTATGCCAGTTATGGTTAGCAAGCCTGAGCCAACCTGGCTGTCTGATTCTCTGACTCCCCTGAAGCCTGAACCTGAACTTAATCTGTTTTCTGTCCTCTCTGCTTCTCAGGAAGAACCTGCCTGGAAACCTGAAAACCTGGAAGGGTTTCTCAAGCGAGAAACCAAGCTGTGTGTTCACAGTAGAACCCTGAAAATCCAACTCAGTCTGAAACCTGCCTGCCCGCTCTCAGTAGGAGCTGAGAGAGAAACTCTGAACCTGCTCTGTAAATCTAACTGCTCTGCCCTGCCTTTGCCAAGCCCTATGCCTGCCTTCAGCCTCTGGACCCTCCCGGTTCCCCCCTTCTGCCGCTCTGCTCAAACTCTGATCAGGTATTGACCTGCAAACACACAGCCTGCAAGTTCACTGAAAGACTGCTAACCAATCTGTCCCTCTCTGCAGTGAAAACCTGTCGTGACCAGACCTGAATCTGATTAACCCCCTAACCTGATAATTCAATAAACCTTTGAACTTTTTCTCCTGTTTCCGAGTGTTTCTGCATATGGGCTAGGAACCTAACCCATCATGACAATTAGGAGTGAATTGGTGCCTTTTTCAGCCTCACCTTTTTTAGGTCAAAAATTGAAAATATTGTTTCTTTGTTGGCTGAATGGAGATACAGTTTGAAGCAAGAGTGCAATCCTTGGTCCAGGGTCTTCTGCAGGGGTTTGCATGTTCTACCCATGCATACATGGGTTCTCTTCGGGTACTCCCGCTCTCTACTCTCAAAAACATGACTCTAAGGCTAATTGGCCTCTCTAGATTCTCTTTGTATGTCCATGACTGTATTTCTCTGTGTAAAATTTACTAGCAAAACAAAAGTACATCTTGATGAGAAAAAATTTGGTAGTAACGTTTAGTAACATTAGGGAGAGTGTTGGCCTAGTGGTTGGAGCAGTGCAGTTGTTCTCTCAGAAGGTTGCAAGTACCCGGTTCAATCCCCACAGCCTACATTCAGGTTTCCTGAGCAAGGCCCTTAACCCTACACTGCTCCCCAGGCGCCACACAATGGCAGCCCACTGCTCCCAAAGGGTTAAATGCTGAGATTGAATTTCCCCATTGTGGGATAATAAAGGGATTTACATTTACAAGATACCAAAAAAACAAAAACTGAAAATGTAGAATTATTTATAGCATATGAACAGTTTATCTAAGCCATTGAAATGATTAGAATGTATTTTAGAAAGAGGTAAGGGTAACCTGTCTCCCTTTAAATGTTGAGCTCCTGAATTTGTGTATGTCAAATAAAAATTTAGGCAAATAAAATTCTCGAAAAAAGACACAAAAAAATGAAAACAGAAATCTACTTTTTTTTTATTATTTGTACTATGATTTTGGAAAGACAATCTTCATTGGACCATTAGGGTGAAAAAAATAATTTGATGAAAAATAAAGTAGGGTATGAGAGAACTGAAACAAATTGACCATACTGAGAAAATGATGTGAGAAAAGATTACAAATGAAACTCAAACATTACAAATAGGTTGAATGGTAAGAGGCAATCAAATGAACTCTTTAATTCTTGTTTAGGAATAAACTTAGGAAATCGACTGGCTCCTCCTGGCCCTCCTTTATCTCTGCATCTTGGCAGAAGCTTGGGGGGTTGAGGCGATTAGGATCTTCAATCCCAATGACGTTGTTGAAATAGCTAACAGAGCAACAGGATTAAGGTTTAACAATGTGGAACTTCTACATTTTAACTTAAGCATATTTGTAATATTGAAACCAACCTTGTCATCGTCCAGCCATAATCTTTTGTTTGGTACGCCAAGCTGACAGGAATGCAGCCAAATTCTGTGACCGTTGAAATGTACTTTCCTGAAGGAATAGAGAGTAAAGTTGCTCATAAAATTGGCTGAATGAATGGATAACCAAGGAAGCTATAATCATATGAAGGCCTCTCACCTGACTTGTCTGGTAGATCTCCCATCCAGCTGTTTACCAGCAGGCCTTGTCCAGGTCCAGATGAACTTCCCAACACAACCTGTCCTAACAGAGAGGCGTCCTTTGGAATACCAACTGGGTGAAATTCTGCCTTCAGAGGCTTCTTTATACAGGTGTGGTTATGTCCATGGATCTCATACATGACAGCCTGATTAGGAAAAAAAAGAGCGAGAGCAGCAAAAGGTTAGGTTGCAGACAGCTCAGGTGGAACATTATGGAAAAGCAGCTGCAAAAAAAAAAAAAAAATTATGAAAAAACACCCTGTTTGCTTATAGAAGAGGGTTTTTTGACTGGCTAACCTTTTTGACCATAAAGAATACAAAATGCTTTATGCAGTGAAAAACTAACACTACACATCTCCCTGAAATCTAAAGAATACAACTAAAATAATAGAAATATGGGTGCATAACATTTTTAATGACTCAAACTTATATAGTAACACTTATGTCATTTATTACCACATTAGATCCTACCAGGATCATTCATAATGGATGCTTAACTTTGCTTTTATGTATCATATTGTACAAGTTTTCAGCACTGAAAGCATCATGGTATTTATAACTTACATCTAGAGGTTTATTGCTAGTTTAGATCATCCTTGGCCTTAAAAACTGGTAACCACTCTCCCACAAGAGAATATGGCTTTCTTTATGCGCTGACCAGAGGTAATCATTTACCATTGCTCCATTTCATTTGGTTTGCGCCTGCTTTGTCTCATTTTTATATAGGACAGTTTCTTGTAAGCACATTCATGGTGATGAGATTGTGGTTTTCTAAAATTACACCTTTTTAAATCTTTCTAAATATTAAACTCTGACTTTATATCCAAACAACAGATTTCACTTGCTGGGAACATTTTGAAAATAATGTTTTCACTACAGTTTTACTGAATGTTCAAGTTAATTTTTACATCTGATAAACATTAGTTTTACTCTGAAAAGTATGTTTGACATATGAATGTGTCAGTCACCTCTCTGTAGAGCAGCAGGGTGTCATAGGTGAATGATTTATTCTCGTAGGCGCCCAACTCCATAATTCTTACTCTGTGTCCAATTCCATCATACAGGTACTTGGCGTAGGTCCACAGCTTTTCATTCTGTGTGGACTGTAGAGCCAAAGTGTGAGTCTAAATGGATCACTTAATATGCATAAAATACATCTGCTAGATAGCTCTGCTCAAGTTTTACTCAGCTAACAAAAACCTTACCACAGTCAGGGCTCCGCTGAGAAGGCGGGGACTTGCTGTAAAGCAAAACCGTTGTATTATTTCACAGAAACGCATTGAAAATCAGAAATTACTGGTCTAATGTCTGTTTAAGGATAAAAGTGAGAAATGATAAACAAATGTTGAGAGATCAGAAATTAGAAGCTGATTTAAAAGTAAAATATCTCCTTACCGCATGGATGGGGCTTATTTGCCAGGCAGGTTGCCAGCAAACATGTGAGCAAGACAAGGAGTCTCATATTTTTTGAGGAGCTGATTCGGTCACTATCTGTGAGACTGTGCAGTTATAGGTGAGGGTTTTCACCTCCTTATAAACACTGAGTCTCAGAAACACAGACCTTTGTTTCCAGGTTTTAGCTCTGCCCCTGGCAGCTGCACAGGTTCAAGCCATAAATAAAACAACTGCTCTCAGACATGCAATAAAAAAACCTTATAACAGCTAGCATCTGTATATTGACTGGAGGCTTTTTAATGTTTCATTAAAGTGTGGTTTTTCTTTTTGTCAATTTACCATTCTTTGGACAAATACTGAAATAGAATCTATGCTCGTGTTTTGTTCCACATGTGACTTTTCACTCAGAGGAGGGCTGGGCTGTCAGTGGGGTGCTACAGTGGGTCAGGGGTGAAAAATGTTGTTTATGCTCTTAAAGGAGAGGACGCTCCTAAACTAAGGACTGGATTTAAGCTGACAAGATTTGTGTGGTGTGAATGTTTAATGCATTACACCATAGTCATATGACAGAGGGGGGGTGTAATTGCAGTCATGGGACAAAAGCACCTGCAGGTGACTTTTATTTCTGCTTTATTATGGTTTAACCTAAAAATCTTTGATACCTTATTCACTGATTACGTAGATGTAATTTCTAGCATTTATTCAAGTGATCTGTGTATATGTAGAATTCTGGTAAGGTTTCTGGTTTAAAATAAACTGCAGAACCAACTGAAATTCTTGGAACAAAAATATATGAGACAAAAGATGTCTCCTTTCCTAATGGATCTAAATCTAAAGCAAAATTCTTTGTAAAAAATACTACTAACTTATAAAATCTTGGATTTGAGCTATTTGTAATCACATATACTTAATCAAACTTTAGACTTAGGCTTACACAAACTTTGTCATTTTGTACACACTGGGTGTATACAAGATGAAATTACGTTGCTTGAAGCTTACAGCAGTGAAATGAGCAGCTGGCAAAAGTGAAATGAACATTACCATTATAAAGTGCAGCAGTGATCATCATGTAAACAATACAGTAGAAAAAGCAAAACCAGTTTAAATGGATTTCTTTAAGATTTTGCATTGTGATTTTACACACGTATGTTGTGCAAGTTTACCACAAGATTATGAATATATTGAATAACTAGAAATGAAAGTTATAGTTAATTAATGGTTCATTCAAATCATGGGTAAAACTAATTAATTATTAGTTGAATAATTATAACTGTAATTTCCTTACTGACCAGGGTTCTTAGTCTCTTACATAAAAGGTTAGACTCCTGAATCGGCTGTTTAAAATTCAGTTGTCTTTTACCAGTTCAGTAATTTAGACCTTGACTATTAGCAAACCTATTAATCACCAGCCAAATAATTCTGTCTGTTCATTCAGATGTTGCTGAAAGAAGAGTGACTCCAGCCTGAGTGATAAATCATTCACTGTATAAAATAAACACAAAAGACCCAGAGTTAAAATACAAAGGTACCTTTATTAACTAATGATTACACAGTATTATTATTTGTAATAACAACTCATTATTATTATTTCCAATATCTACTAATACACTGAAAACTACTGAAAATAAGCACGAATAACCAAATAAAAGGGGAAGAGGGGTTTAAGAGTCCCTTTGAGAGTCTCTGAGGAATGTTCGAGTTTTAAGGATTGAAAGTGTCCTTAAAATAGTAGCAGATAAATGTGAATAAAACAGCGCAGTTTCATTCAGTTTTATGGTAAAGAATGAAAATTGACTCAGGAATGCATTAAACAGCAGTGAGGCTGTAAGAGAAATGGGTTAGCTTCCCTATTAGCCCCATTTACACTACCCTTTTGAAACTGTGCCGAAAATTGCTGAGTGTAAATGGAACGCAACTGAACTGGTTCATCCCAGACACAACCGAACCGTGCCAACATGGTACATGGTTCAGTTGTGGCTCGGTTCTCTGATAACAAAGAACTCATGAGCAGGCCACGTTATGTCCTTTTTACAGTAAGCTGATTAATTTCGAGGGTTTTCCATCATGTCCTGCTTATGTAATTCACAGATCTCTTCACAAACTTCTTCTCAGTCTATTAACAATAAATGACATCAAAATAATGTGTTGCGACCTGGGATGATGCAGAGATCGAGGCTCTCATTGAAATTTGGGCGAAGGACGCTATCCAGGCGCATAAGTTTTGTGTTCTGTAATTCCCAACCTTGAGAGCTGTAGTATCGGGGACCGCCGATAGGAGGCAAGGAACCGTGATAGTGTGATGTGTAAATGGTAGTAATAGCAATTTCGTAGGCGGATGAACCAATAAACCAATTTGACACAACTGGCCAAAAGTCGAAACCAAGCTCGAAACATTTGACCCACTTTTGAAAGCCAGCATCTGCGCTAGGAGAACTACATTTGAGTCGGTATCCAAGTGGCTGGAATAATTTGTTACTGAACTCTTTTGTTACATAATAACAGTATTGATAATGATTAAAGAAGATATAATTCAATTCAATTCAGTTCAGTTTATTAATATAGCGTCAATTCACAACACATTTAATCTCAAGGCACTTTACAGTTCAACCAGATCATACAGTCAAATTGATTCAAAGTTTTCTATCGAAGGAAAACCAGTTGATCGCATCGACTCATTGACTCGAAAGCCATCCCTCACACTAAGCATGCTTTTAGCAACAGTGGAGAAACAGGAAGAAACCTCCACCACAAACCAGGCAAAGTGTGAGTGGCCATCTGCAGAGGCCGACTGGGGTTCCAGGAGACAGTTGCAGAGACACAAAAAGCAACTGTAAAAGACACACAGCCAGGCAGACGAGCTCCGGGCCAGCTGCCATGTCAGAGGATCTAGAGAGGACATCCAGCCAGTCACAGTCAGGGAAACAGGACTACATTGAAAATCCCGGACTTGTGAAATTTGTTTGTACTTAACATCCCTTCTGTTGCATAACAGCTTGAGTGAAGCCTTTTTTTGTATTAGTGGAATGTTGTGTAATTATACCTTATAAAATCGTACTTCAGGCAGTTTTTGACAGAATGTTAACAAAAATGTGGGAGCAGTGTGTGCTTCTGCAACAATTTTAATTTAAAAATGATAATTTCCACCTTGTTTGGCTTTAATATGCTCCTCTTCTTGGGGCTTACAAGAAGAGGACATTTGATGCCGACACATAATTTCTTTTTCCTTTTTTCCATAGAAAAACTATATTTTTTAAGTGAGTTAAAGCAACTTTAAGTCATAGTTTCGTCTTTAGGGTTATCAGGACCTGATATAAACACAACCTGGACTGTAGTAAGTTCTATAAAGGCTTTCACTAAACCAAATTCAACAAAAGAAATAGAAAAAACCCCCAAAATAGAGTAAATCAATTTATTGAAACAAAGATGGAGGCAGAATAAACAAAGCTGTGTTATGACACTATATAAAGGAACTTTCTATTACTCATCTTTACAGCAGTGTTTCAGTACCAGTGTTGTTAAAGTTCTGACTGATTGGGTCGATACCTTTGTTCATTTTCAGTCAAATTTCAGCTGTCGAACAGATGGCTTCACATATAAATCCTTAATATTTTATTATGAAAATCTGTTGTTAAGCAACACATTGACTGCAAAATGCAAAGATCGTGTGAGTGCAAAACGAGACTCAGTTGGCTTCTCCTTCACCACATTACTATGAGGTGTTTGCCCTGTTACACAATAGTAGTTGCTTGTTTTCCAAACCCACATTTTTCAATATTGTCAATCAGTTCAAAAGTTCTAGTGATGACTTAGCCCCAAACCCCTTTTATTTATTATTATTATTATTGATTTATCATTATTATAGATCATCATAAATATATATATATATATATATATATATATATATATATATATATTGTATATTATAATATTTAATTTTGTTCACTGTTCATTTTTATACATTATGGACCTGCATCTGCGTGCCAATGTTAATATGTGCAAACCAGTCTGGTTCCGCCCACTGAATTAAATAAATAGTAAGAGATCTTTATAGAGCACTTTACATTGGCATCATATCTCTAAGTTCTGCAAACTAAAGTAAAAAAATTATGAAAATAACTAAATTAAAAATCTAAAAAATGAAATGTCATAAGACATGAGAACACAGGTGCTAATGTATAAAACATAACTATCCTTTATTCCTTGAGAAAGAAAACTGATACGAGGAGTAAGAGGTGAAAACTTTTATCTCTCACCTCTTTAGATATTCTTTTTTTTTTTTATAAACATACCATGATATTTAAATTCTTTAATTTCTGTTTTGATTTAGGTTTCATTCTTTAAAGATCGTCTGCATTAGGCGTTTTTTTTTTAAATTAATATTATTCTACTAATGTTTATTGCTGATGGCCCAGTTTGCGCTTGAATTTCAAAAGTACTAAAAAAATGTGGCTTCTGTTGATGGATGCTTGACTGACAACTGCGGCCACAGTTAAGATTCCAATTCGGGAAATTGCTTTACAGGTGGTAAATGTTTAGATTTGCGTATCCCCTACCCATGAATTTGCGTTGTTCAGCCAATCGAAAATAATGGAGGCACAAATAAAAAAAAAAGGTTTGTATGCATCTGTTGAATTACGAACACAAATCCCCTTACACCTCGTTTAAAGATCGGCTATGTGTGTATAAAGACCTTTGCACCTTTTTAAGATATGCAAACACTATGAAGATCAGGTGCTAGTAGTGGTTCTTTATTGAGTTAGGAAAGTAGAAAATACAAATCATGTTTAACTTGGAGTTCTCTGTTAATATACATTGTTTTATTACCTGTGACGATGCCTCTAATAAATAAAATAAATAAAAAATAGATAGCATTCTAAAATTCTTATGGGTCAGTCAAATACAAACTGGCAAACCTAAGTTACTCTGCCATTTTTTTTTTCTTTTTGTTTTTTAGAGATGAGGGATGTCTTTAACACAACCTATATTTTAATACATTGCAAATAATTTCTTTTGAAATACTGAAATAGTTTCTAATAACTGAATATGTTGCATTAAAACACGCAATGAAGAAACATATTTAGGAAAGTATATTCTGTCAATAGAAAGAATTCAGGAATTAAAAAGGATTACACTGATCGTTCGGCGCACACACTCTTCAGCTCTTATTCAGAATTCAAACTTCTGAAAGTACTTTAAATACGAAATTATTACATACTGTTCAACAAATGATAAGTGTTTTGAATTAAGAGTAATTTTCATTTGAATGTGCTTTACTGGTGGCATCCATGTTTGTCAAGGAACTCTACTGCCACCTACCGGTTTGTGACGTCACGGTGCGGTATCGGCTGATGATCAAGTCCCAGTGCTGTATCTGGTGTTAGTCCAAAGTCATCTTTAAAACATTCTTCTTCGAAATGTTGGCTACATACTAAAATTGTTTTTATTTATTTACTGATTAATGCTAAAATCATTAAATCACCACGAACGTATTAGTTTTAGGTACAGATAATGATCCATTGATTACTCCTTGCTGACCAGACTTTTCCTTTAAACACGTGGCTTGATGAGTGGAGGGAGTTTAAGCAGGTTGCAGACCTCGTTGCATGTTGGTCCATGTTGCTCTTTCAGGAAAAACCCAAGTCCTCGTTCAGCAAAGTTTGAAGGCCCTTGAGGGCTTCTGGTGGAGTGAATCTGTGGGTCTGTGAGGTAAGTCAGACCTTTCCCGTTGGAGGTTGTCCATCCTGTGGAAAAGGAAAATTGCATCAGAGCACCAGATATTTCTCTTTACAGGTGGTAAAAAAAATTTCATAAGGCTGCAAACAGCCAGACAGAGTCGTGTACCTTGCAAGTCTACAACAACCTCCTGGCCGCCAGAGAACAGGTAGGTGAAGTGTCCGAAGGCGAGGCCGTATTTTGTAGCCTCAGCATCTAATTTTTTCTTCCCAGTGTTGTTGGTGAGTTTAATGAAATCACCAAGCATGTATGGCTCCACTGTTATGCAACCTACAATCCTGTTTCTGTTAAGAATCTAATCACAAAAAAGACAAAAAGAGAAGGAAACTTTTAAGAATTATGAATCTTTTCTTTTAGAACTCAATTTTTAATACCCAAGAGGAAGTATGTGAGAAAAGTCACTATCTCTGTGAGTGTGTATTACATTGAATGTCTTAATGTGGTTTATATGGTTTTATGACATTTTTCTATCTTGTTTTATGATTTTTTTCAAACATGAACTAAAAGTAGTGGAGTTTGTTTCAAATGAAGCAGAAACAAAGGATTCCAACTTCATCTCTGAACTTTTCTACTGCTCTTCAAAGAAGAGATTCAAAAAAATGCTTTAAAGCAAATGGATAAACTGAAAAATTAGATACTAGTAAATGCATATTTTAATAGACTCTTTAGATTTTTCAGTTAAATTTTGATGGATTTAAAGAGGACTGTTTATTATGAGCTATAAGCTGCAGTATGTCAATTATGCCTCAAACACACAGGAAGCTTATGAGGATATCAGTGAATTCAAACCTTTGTCATTTAAGCCACCACAACCCGTTTCACAAACCAGGTTTTACAAACTCAGACTAGAATTATTAGACAGCATGGTGTTAATTTCCACAGTTATGCTGATGATACTCAGCTATATCTGCCTATAAATCCAGATGAAGCTAACCCATTAAATAGATTACAGGCATGTCTTGAAGACATAAAAACCTGGATGACTCTTAACTTTCTGCTTCTGAATGCAGACAAAACAGAAGATATAGTCTTTGAAAAACAGGCTGATTAGTCAGTCACTTCATTTGGATGGGATTAAACTGATTTCAGATAATAAAGTAAAAAATCTTGGTGTTATTTTTGATCAGGACCTGTCCCATCACCCCATATCAAAGAGGTTTCAAGAATTTCCTTCTTTCATCTGCAGAATCTGTTAGAATCTGTTCTTTCAGGCCCCTCTCTTGTTTGCAGATGTTCAAAATCGGCCTGTTTTTCAGCGTAGTCCTGTTTCTCTGACTGAAGATGTGCTGGATGTGCTCTACGTCCTCTGACATGGGAGCTGGCTAGGAGCTCGTCTGCCTGGCTGTGTATTTCCTGGCCTTTTACAGTTTCTTTTTGTATCTCCGCTTCTGTCTCCTTGTTTCTTCCTGTTAAAAGGAGTTGTTCCTCTCAACTGTCGCCACAAGCATGCTTAGTGTGAGGGATTGCTGAAGAGTCAATGATTCGATGCAATCAACTGGTTTTCCTTAGATAGAAAACTCTGGATCAATTTGACTGTAAAGTGCCTTGAGATGACATGTGTTGTGAATTGGCGCTATATAAATAAACTGAATTGAATCCTGAACTCTGGATTGATCTAGCCTAAGGCTGAAAACTCTGAGTTTTAAATTTCACAAAGGCTGCTGTCAGTTAGTTTAATAAACTCTCAGTATGTTCACTCAAAGTCAAGCGCACCCATAACAACAATGAAAAGCCATTATCAGTGGAGCTCTTATTCACCATGACAACAGGGAAGTGTCATTGCACAGGAACTAGAGATTTGAAGTAAGAATTAGGAAAAAAAAGTGATAGGGACACTTTCTTTTACATGTGGACAGATGCTTGGCGTATATAACCTCTTTTTTTTGAGGGCATATGTGACTATCTTTCATCTTCTATAACAATATTTTACAAGGTTAAAAAATACAAAGAGAGGGATCTTTTAGTATCCCTTTTTAAAAGTAATTGACTCACCAACAACGCATCAGAGGGAATAAAGAAAATCTGAGCCAAAACATCCTTATCATAGAGACTCTTGTTGAATTCAGTCACATAGTACTGAGCAGTCATCTGTCGCTCCACATCTTTCAGGTGATACTGGATTTCTCTTGGCTTCAAGTAATCCTTCCCTACATAACTGAAGACAAAATGAAGAAAACTGAATCTTTAATTCACTTTATTCATAACTCAGCCAGATTTGTCAGATTTTTTTAGACTAAGTTATGTTGACTAAGTAAAATAGTATAAAATGTTTTTTTTATAAGGTCCTACAGTTGTCAGTGGATTTCTAAGCCGACATATCTTTCTACACTATAACGTAAAGCACACTTTGAAGATCACAATCTCAACACTACTGTTTTTAAGCTTTTTTTTTTTTTTTTTAACCTTGGAGTGTATTTTGTGTAAACTTTTGAAGGAAACATAGAAAAGTAAAATACTTGGAGAAAATCATTCCAAAAAAGTTAATAAGAATCCACTGGACTTTATTTCTAAGTTGAAGACGCTTTTTCAATTGAAAATGTTAGAAATAGCGTTAAGTTCAAGGCTTTATAGAGTGGACCAAAACAAAGTCTCTTCTGGCTGCAAGGCAGCAATGCTCCCCACTGCACCACTGTGTATCCCCCAATGTCTTGATGTTAAATGTAAAAGTTAAAATCACTGCTCATCTTGAAGCAGAAGCCATTTTGAGTTAATGAATAAAACTCACAGTTGAATTAAAATACTTTAAATTAGCAGTATCAGGTGACATTTTGTGAGGAAAGTCTCAAAAGACGAGCTAAGCCAAAGTTCATTAGATAAAGTAGATCATAATTAAACTATGTTTATCTTTTGCTTTTAGAAACTTAAACCTTTGAAATCTGACAAGCCAACAATGGCTATTAATTATCAGGGTTTGCTGTGTTCTAGCTTACTCATACAAAACTTTAAAAAATAAAAGGTTGACATCATTACCATAGAGTTTTTGGGAAGCTGACTGACTGCCTATGTTGTTTTTCTATCATCAAATATTCCGGACAGCAGACATCTTTTATTTTGAAATTGGGAAAAAGTTGACTGTAGACTTCTCATTCATGAATGATGAATTTCTATCTCTCCCATCTTTTTTATTTTAATCTATCTCTCCCATCTAACAAGCCCTAATGTTACAGGAATGTGAACGTGCCTAATGTTGCCTCATGCTTATTTTACATCATACCTGCTTAAACGCTCCTCCTGGTGCAAAAACTGAATCTCTATTGCTCTTCTCTGTTTTCCTTCCTTGTTCATCAGATCTCCGATGTAAACGCAGGTCTCTTTGGCTGTCCACAATCCTATGGCCTTGGAGAACTTTAGATGAAGAGCGTCTAGTGGAGAAAATTGGCATAACACTTTTTTAAAACAATACTATGAGCAGCAAGAAGCAATAAATATTTCTGCCTTTTATCTTATTTTTTGTTATAGTTTAATAGTTTAATTGGTAAAATAGACTTATTCAACCCTTTTGGCTTAAAGTTTCATAGAAAGGGAAGTAGTAAAGGGAAGTTCACTAAAACAAACTCACTGTTGGCAGTGTGAACCTTTTCCAGTTTGAATAGCACTGTATTGCTGCACAGCCGTTTTAGGAGACACTGATGGCAGATTCCAGCCAGCAGAGCCTTGTAATCCTGCTCGGATAACTTAAACTGGTCATCAGGAACAGGTGCTGTGCTGTGGTACAGGCAGCTGTAGCACAAAACATTGATGTTCTCAGGCGCTTTCTTTGCACATTTCACTTCATTGGCTTCGTTTCCATTTTCATGCAGCTTCAGCATCTCATAGGAGCTCTGTTCAGTGGTAGCGTTCTGGTCTGAAACACTCTGTGAAGGGATTCCAGTTTTTACAGGATGTGAGGCCATGTTTCCCTGATCTGTGAAGCTACCAGCTTCAACAGAGTCGATGATAAAGAAGCTGCCATCGGAGTCTGCAGACTGGCTTCTTGATTTTAAGAGTGGATTTGGCTTGTTTTTTTCACACATTGGGGAATATTGGCCAGTTGAGATTTTCTCCCATGATGACTGGGAACCAAAACTCTCTCCAAGAGAACTGGATGCTGTTTTCAGAACCAGTTGGGAAAGGGAAGGCAGAGATCCTTTGTTTTCTGGAACAACATCAGTCTTCCCATCTGTGTCGAGTACTTCTGTCTCTATTTCACAATGAAATGCTTGAGACTGTGG